>NDGN011517847.1:8930-46953 GCA_002564285.1 Tympanoctomys barrerae | reverse complement strand
TTTATTTATTTATTTATTAAAAAACTCTTTAAATTAAAAATGATTCTTGCCGAAGCAGCCAACACATGTGGCCCAGGGATCCCCAAGAGACAGCTGGTACAGAGCAAGCTCTCCACGGACGTCTGTGTATTGGTACTGGAGAGGTCTGGGGGTGGGGCAGGCTTGACCTCAGGATGGCAGCCCCAAGGTCAAGGTGAAGGTCAAAGCCTCTCATCCTCGGTGGGATGGCCGTGAAGTTGCTTGGAGCTGGGGTCCAACCTCGCTCAGCTTCTCTCTGGGTCATTGGGGAGTGGGCCGGGGCTGTCCTGGCACACATGAGGAACTACGGGGGGAGAGACAATGGCCTAGATGGTGCCCTGCTGCAGGGTAAGACATCTTATTTGAAAAGAGAGATTGCTGTGCCTCAGTGAAAAGGACATAAGCTGTACAGGACAGCGATAGCTCAGCGAGTACCGAGGTGACTCTCATGTGCATGTGCAGAGGTGATTCTTGTGCGCATGTGCGGGAGGACCGGAAACCCGGAGACCCAGGTGAGGGTGCGGCATGACGGAGCCCCCATCATTTCTGAGGCATGGGCTCGGTTTTCTATTGGAGGACCAGGGCTACCGATGCCTCCTGTGCCATTCTCTCAGCGCACTGGGGAGCCTCTCTGCTGAGCAATCAAATCCCATCCACTGCTAGACCTTGGTTAAGTTGAGGAGTAGTGATTGCACCCGGGTTATTGTAGAGAGGTGATATTGTTGTCCCAACGTACAGGCCAGGAAACTGAGTCGCAAGGACCGCACCCGTCAGCTTGGCTGCAGACTCAGTGTAGTGAGCACGGCACCACACTGACTTTTTGGAAGGGTCCTGGGCTTTTCTGATGCTCTTCTGTACTGTCTCAGCCTCACTGTGAACAGGGGACATGGCACAAACACAGCCTCTTCGCTGAGACGGCTCCGGAGCCCTTGCCCAAGTGTGCCCTGGGGAGGGGGACGGAGGTACTTCTGGGAACTCTCTGGAGAGAAGAGCCAGGTGGATGCCACCCCGCATTCCGTTGGTGGCAGATCGCTGACTTTGGTTCAGGAGATCAGGCTGGAATTACCCACCTCCCCTGATCTCCAGGGAGCCCGTGATGAAAAGCGCATCCTTTTCCCAGGGCCCACAAGGTTCCAGTCTCCAGAGCAGGCAGCCTCAGAGGGGCCTTGGTCACCTTCCTAATGTCCTGTGAGGCACTGGGGCAGCCTGAGGGCTTGGAGGTAACAGTCCAGGCAGAGTTTAGGATGAGTCTAGTTAAGGGCCTGACAGGCTGCAGGCTGGGCTGGTGACAGGGCAGGATAACAAGTGTTGTAAACTCCCGAAGCCATAGTACATAGACCTCCAGCCCCTGTGGAGACTGCTGCCTCTGGGATCCTGTTCACATATGGAAGCTGAAGCCCAGAGAGAGCAAGGGAGCTGGATAAAGCTCCTCAGCATGTCAGCTGCTAGGTTTCCACTAAGCTGGAGCTTAGGAAGCTCTGCAGGCCAGGCCTCCTAGATAGAGCAGTAGAGGCCTGTGGGACAGGGGACTGGAGCCAGAGAAAGGGCTGTTAGCATCTCTCTTGGGCCTTTAGCATGGCTCTGCCTGGACCTTTTGGGGCCACAGGCTCGGAAAGTAAAACTAGACTGTGTCAGACAGCCTTAACCCAGGATCAGGCACAACATACGAAAAGTCCCTGGACCCCACTCACTGGGGTTCCTGCCCTGTGGGTCAGCTGGGGCTGTCTCCAACAGCACGAGGGTCACAGTCACACAAGGGCTTGGTGTGGGTGCTTGCCTGGGGATGGGCATGTGTTTAGGCCTTCACAACCATATTATTATTTAAATCCTGCAAGGGCAGGGCAAGGTGAGCATTATTAAATTCCAGAATTACAGAGGAGAAAGTGGGGGGACACAGCACATAGGCACTGTAACCAGGATTCATGTTGAAGACTGTCTGACTCTAGGACCTGAGAGTTTCCATCTATTTTTTCTTTTTTAATTTTATGCATTTAGTACAGGGTCTCACTATGCAGCTCAGACTCATAGTGATCCTCCTGTTTTTAGCCTCCCAGCACTGGGATTACGAACATATGCCACCATGCCTGGACTCAGTCGCCAGCTCAGAATGCCCTAGGGGCTGGGCCTGCATGGCATTCAGGACAGGGGATCGAACCCTGGTCTCTGTGCTAGACAAAGCAGGCACTTAGTCTGCTGAGCTATCTCACTGGCCCTCCATCTTCCCCCCACCCCCCCCCGGGGGAAAAAGAGACTGGGGGAATTGCTCCTGAGTGTTGGAGGAGGAGCGACACCAGCAACTAAGAACATCAGCCCCCTCTTCTCACCGGTGCTTTACACTTCAGCCTCACACTGCGCTGAGCTGGGAGATGGGGTGATGTGGGTAAGCCCCAGGGGAAGGGTCTAGATGGGGAAACTAAGGCTCAGAATGCTGTCCGGGGCGAAGCAGGAACTCAAACGCATAGGTCTATTACCGCAGCCCCGGGGCTGCCCAGGCAGCAGAGCTGTCCATGGTCCTGACCACTGAGCTACCGTCTAGCTTGGCTTGGCCTGGCCTCTCCTGTAGCCAAAGGCCCATAAAAGCCTCAAAAGCCGAGGGACAAATGACTTTCCCATGGCCACTTAGCAATCCCAGAGCCACAGGGGTGAGTATCTCATCGCTTTGTTTGTGAACTTGGCTTTTCTAGATCAATGCCTCATCGCCTGCATTTACCTCAAATGCAGTGGAGACCTGGTTTGCAGCTTGGTCGTGGATTATTCCAAAGCAATAGAAAGAAACACTTCGCGGGTGTGGCGTTTGCTACTTTGCCAAGTGCTTTCACTCTGAACGTGCAAATGCCCTTCTGAGTAAGACAGACAGACTGGAAAGTAGCAGTCAGAAGAAAGAGATTCAGAGAGGATAAGTGACCTTCTTAGATCATCTCCTGATGTAGGATAGAGTCAGGATTTGAATTTGCTTCTGTCTCTTTATCACAGTGTCCCTGCCTGATACTAATGTGACAATGTTTGACCAGGTGCGTCCCTGGAAGAAGCTTGCAGTCAGATTAAGTTCTTGCCCTCTTTGGACCTCTCGATGTGGGCTGATTTTCCACTACTCCCAGGATCCTTTTCCACCCAGCCACAGCAGCCCAGGGAGCTCACAGAGCTCTGCTTGGTGGCTTTGCCTCTCTCAGAGCTTTGATCCCTTTCCATGCCACAGCCACTTCCCAGTGTCTGCTGGGGTCTGGAGCACCTGGCTTGGGGCAGGTGGCCTCTTCACAGCCCTGCCAGGAGGGGAGGAAGGGGAGAGGGATTGCCCAGCTCAGTCCTCCTTGTCACTTGTCTTGGATGGTGTCAGTTTCAGGAACACTGGTGAGGAGTTGGGAGCAAAGTGGGTGGGAACCTGTGGTGTGGACAGAAGGCCATTAGAAGCCAGAGGGCCATCAGAATGGGCATACAGGGGCGTGACTGGTGCTGAGGAGTCTCAGTGAGTGGCAGGCACCTGTCCACATCTCCTTAGGTGAAGTGTCAGGGCCAAGGGCTGCATGGAGCTGAGCTCCTCCCAGTCTGTGGCCTCAGAGGCCATGTGACACCTACAAGGCATTGCTACAGCTGCAATGTGGCGTGCCTGGGTCCCCGGGGTCCTCATGTGGAAACTTAACCCCCATGGAGAGGTATTAAGAAACTTGGTTTGACCGCAATGTTCAAAGCTGGGGCTTCGGGAAGTGACCAGGATTGGGCGAGGTCATCAGGGTGGAGCTGTTATGACTGAATCCTGCTGGCTCCATGAGAACGGGGGGATAGAGCTGCAGATACATGTATGCATTCCTGTCTGTTGTCACCCGGTGCCCTGCACCACCGTGGGACTCTGTTTGCAAGAAGGCCGTGGCCAGATGTGACCCTCTGACCCTGGGCTGAAGCTGAGCCAAAATGAGCCTCTTCATCATGTCCCCAGCCTGTGCATCATCAGCCACGGAGAATGGCTAACCCAAGGATTCTAAGGTGGACATCGGTGCTCCGTCACGGGCCACAGCCAGGGACAGGCACGCAGCTCTTCTCCCCTGTGAGCAGGCACCACTTCCTGGGAAGGGACAGCAGAAACTTCCTGTGGCCGCTGTGTTGAGTGCAGTGGTGCACACCGGCTTCCCCCTTCACGTCCCTCTGTCCTTTCCTTCTTTCTTGTCTCTTTCCCCTCTTCCCCTCCCATCCTCTCTCTTCATGTGAGCAGAGCCGAGTGAAGACCAAAGCCCCTAGGCCCCAGGGGTGAGGATGTCAAGCCTGACCTTCTCTAATCAGGCCACAGGCATGAAAGAGAGGTTTCTTGCCGCCCTGCCCCACACCCCACCCTTTATCTCAAATAAGCTCCTTCTTCCCGAATTGCCACGGAGGAGGAGAAGGTGGAAAATTATTCCTGTTCTGCTCCTAGAAAACTGTAAAATGCTATCGCCATGGAAACTGCTCTTGAGCAGGCATGGAACAGGCTCGTGGGAGAGGGTGAGGGGCAGAGGAGGGTGGCGTCAGCACAAGGTGCTCACAGAGGCCTTCCCACCTCCTCAGCTGGGCCTGATCTTCCAGGGCCGAATCCCAGATGGAACCAAGCTACCTTCTTTAGAAGTGAGTGACCAGAGGCTGTCCCTGGACCAGAGGGATCTGGAGTCACTTGTCATGACAAACCCCATGACAAGTGCCATTTACAGAGCTCTGACTGTTGGTGCAGGCTAAATATCTAGTGAGGGAGGAGGCTACAGAAGAAAAGCTTGACCTTTGTCCTCAAGAGTGTCCCACTAGAGGAAGAAAAAGAACAGTCAACTTCAGAAAGTAGGTTGCACCAAGCGCTTTGTGACTATCTCCTTTTTCATCTTACATCAACCTTGTGGAAGAGGCAGTGGAAGCCCCATTTCACAGGGGAGAAAACTGAGGCCAAGGAAAGCCAGTGACTTGGCAAGGTCACACTGGCAGTCAGGCGTGGCTGGAACTTGAGGCTGAGTTACCAAGTATTCAGCATCTGCAGTGTGGCAGGTGCTGTGCTAGACCCTTAGTGTATCTGTAATCTGTGCAGCCTTGGGAACAGGAGGTTTTACCTTCAGACCACAGAGGAGCAAATGGAGGCTCAGTGAGGTTCACACATTTCCTCAGGGTCACCCAACTAAAGAGTTGCTGGGGAAGAACTAAAAGGTGAAGGGCAGCGATGGGACCAGCTGGTGAGGCCACCGCGTTATCCCTGTACTCTGAAGTCAGGTAATAGGCGAGAGGGCATGGGGCAGGGACTGGATCCTGGTGAGCCCGACCGGCTGTCCTGTAAGGTCCACAGGGAGCATCTGAATCAGTGCGGGCACCTTTCACCCCCAGCTTCCAAGGCCCCTTCACCCTGGAGAGCTCTGCCCATGGGTGGTGGTGCAGAGAGGGCGCCTGCTGGGCTCAGGTGCCGGCCCATCCAGCATGTGGACAATGGCACAGATCCACCTGGACCAAGAGGCAGGAGAAGGGCTCAAAGTGTGGGGGGGGGGCTACAGGGGAAACTCCCCACAGTCTGACTGGAATATATTTTCTTTCTCAGAGGAAAAGGAGAGGGAAAAAATCCTGCCTGCTGGAATAGGCTAAGCCATGCTACAGTAATAAACATCCCCACATGTCTTTGGCTCCCCTCCTTTTCTCTTTCATTTGTGCCTACATTGTATCAGCCTTTTGCAGAGTGCAAGCAACTTGCAACTGAGTGGTTCTGAATAAACATTGTGTACTAGTTCTCCGGATTCTGTGCATTGGTTGTCTATTTATTCTGGCCTGGGCTGGTTCAGTGGGGCAGGAGGGGGGATGGCGGTTGGGGTATGGCTGGAGCTGTAGGACGCCCCCTGCAGGCCAGCAGGGGCTTGTTTGCATGGTAGCGGGAGTCTTCCCGGCCACCAGAAGGTCCGGCTCCAGTGTGCAAGTAGAATATTTTGCACTGTGTGCGTCTGCCACGCTTTCTGATGTCCCAGGGGCCATAAGTCATGTGGCTAAGAAGAGTTCAGGAGTGTGGCAGTGGATTTGGTCCTAGTCACTTTGCAGCGGGAACACAGACGAGAGGAACAGTCGCAGTGATCTTTTCAACCTTTTCCTTAGATCTCTACCATGAGGAGGAGCCATCAGGCCCATATCGAGGAGCAGCCCGTGACTTTCTGTCTGGTGGCACTAACCGGAGAAAACTGCGTGAGTGAACCAGGGAATGGGATCCTATCGTGTGCTTGGAAGGGAGCCACAAATAAGCACTTGGAGGCCAGTGCTAAGGACTGGGGTCGTTCCTGGAGCACCTACTGTGTGCTGGACAATTAATGAGTGTTAGTGCAGTCTCCTGGCAGGAGCAAGGTTGAAGCATGGATTATTATCTTCATTTTGCAGCTAATGAGGCAGATGGTTGAGGAGCCCATGCGCGGTTACCCAGCTAAGAGGCCGAGTCAGGACTGGGACCAAGTAACTGGGCCTCAGAGACCGTGTGTCTTCTTGAATGTCCCCTACTTTTCCAGAGAGGAGACAGACAGGAGCCTTCACAGGAGACTCAGGCTTCCTGTGAGGTGCTAGGGGATAGAGGAAGGTGACCCTAATGTTGTTGATTCACTTAGCCATCCCTTCTTCTGATCAGAATTACTGAAATGCCACCATGGACAAGAAGAATGGCAAATGAGGTTGATTCAATTCCTTCCCTACTCGGATCCCAGAGGCCAAGATTCCCTAACTTCCACGTTGGGTCCTGTGTTCACAGGGACTCCCCAGGATCAGAGCAGCTGGGGTCCAGTGTCCCAGCATGTGGACCCCTGGGAAAGCCGGGAGAGCTGGGAGCCTCAGGTGGCCCTTGTAGGAGCCACCTCCGGGCTGGCTTTGGAAGGACATCGCCCACACAGTGGACAGAGCCTCTTCTAGGTGCCTTCTGTGTCCAGAAAGATGGAAGACCTCAGGAATTGCTTCTCGAGTGCATGAGCCCCTGGGAGGCCATCAGGGTCCTACAAGTCACCAATGGCCCCGAGAAGTCATGATCTCTGTCATCCCAGATGCATAGTGGCATCCAAAGAATTTTGGGGGGGCCGTATCACCCAGCTTTCTCCTTTGGCCCCTACCCTGTTTCAAAGTTCAAATTCTAGCTGTTCCGCATCTTCACGCAGTCACTTCATTCCAAAGCCTTTTTCTGATGACAGAGTTACTTTGCCCGAGAGCTCATGCACCTCGGAAGCCACCAGCCACACGGAGCCAGCACATGCTTGGATGCCGTGTCCTGGGTGTAGGGACACCCAGCTGATGGCCAGGCTACTGAGTGGGGAGCCTGTGCTGTGGACTCACATGCGGCCGGAGCAGCTAGGCCTGGCTCTGCCTGTCAGGGAAGCCAGAGCCTCCCTTCTCTCTGGTTCTAAGCAAGAACGACTATTTATAAAGATGAGGTTTGCCAGGGAACAGGAGGAGCCTGGGACATCTGCTTCCTCCATCAGGACAACCAGAGCTCACCACAGGCCACCCAGCCACCCAGCCTCAGCTTCCTGGGTGGACTTGGGGAACCCCAAGTCCCAGCCCCACTAGCATCCTCTCCCTGCCCTGCACCCCCATGAGGACACTCTCAGGGATGGGGCTCCCTTGTTAAGCTCCCTTCCAAAGCCAGCTTCCATGGAGGGCAGGTGGCCTCCCAGAGGGGAAGCTGTGCTGTCCTCTGATCTGGGCTGGCCCCACAGTCTCTTCCAGAGCTGGTGCCTGGCCACCCACATCTCCTTCCCTCACACAATGGGAGTGTCTTGGGCAGAGACAATGAATGAGCATGTGCTCACAGCCACAGGGTAGTCCAGTACGCACAGAGTTGGCCTTGGAAACTTTGGAGCACAGATCTGGGTTCAAATCACATAATTATATTGCATAATAAGTATACTGTATAATAATACTGTGTAATAATTGTATTTTGGCTGGTCAGTGACTCAGTTCTAAGGGCTAGATAGTTTTACCTCTGCTGCCACAAAGTGAGGTGATTTTAGGCACTAATTTCTCCTCTCCCTCTTTTTGTTGGCAGGGTCTCACTGTATAGTTCAGGCTGGCTTTGAACCCACTATGTAGCTCAGGCTGGTTTTGAACTTATGGCGATCCTCTTGCCTCAGCTTCCTAAGTGCTGAGGTTACAGGCATGTGCCACCAGGCCCAGTTTAGTTTCCTCTTCTTTAAGCCTTGTTTGCATCACCTGCATGGTAGGCATAAGACAGTGTTATCGAGCCCTCTTCCCTTGATTTTGTCATGAGGTCTAGACATGGCTCTCAGGGGAAGCATGTTCAGTATTTGTGCCCATGATAGCCATGTCAAGTTGACAGGGAAGGGATGGGCCCGTGTGTGGGGGAGAGAGTCGCAACACACAGACCTCAAAGTGAGTTCCATAGTGGGGAGCTTCATTCTGTTGCCGTTTACGGGGGCTGCCCCACATGGGGGCAGATCAGGTCCCCCATCTGAGCGTCTTCTCATCTGTGAAAGGGAAGCCACAGTGTCTCCTCCAGGAAAGGCTATGTGCAAAACAGGCTTCCCGAGCACTCTGGAGATAAAGAGAAAGGCTAGGGGGACCATTGAGGGGTGCCTTCCTAGGCATAAAGAAAGATGGGATACATTATTAGTGATAGATTCTGGCCCTAGGATAAATTGCTGAATCATTATGGTGGTCATCTAATATGGCTGAAGTGTTAACACAACAGCTTATCTTCCAGAGACCGCCTTCCCCTTCTCCAACCCAGCCCAGGGTGCAGTTTCCTTTTACCTTTCCCACCGCCTCAGGGAAGACCCCAGTCAGCTCCTCAGATATTTCTAAACAGCCCCCTCAGACTCCACCCTTAGCAAAAGGCCGTAAAAGCCTCAGCTTTCTTTGTCTCAGGCCCAAGGATCTACCTGACCCATCTGCCCTCTGTCCTCTCCATGTCGTTGGGGTTAATAAAGGCTTCATTTATCCTTCCTATCTCTTTCTTGCTTCTCTGAAAAACCTATCAACTAGTAGCTGCTATCTGTAGAGCACCTGCTGGGGAATTTATTCTTTCATTTCTGACACAATGATCAATCTGATCAGAGGAATATTAGACATTTTATTTGACAGATTGGGAAACAGAGGCACAAAATGCTACTTAAATCACAAGTAGGGTAAATGGCAGAGCTAGGAAGGGAGTAGCCTCTTCCCATGACCAGGGCCTGGCTTCTGAAGTCACATCATGCTTCCCTCGTGGAATGTCCCCAGAATCCTCCACAAAAGTGTGGAGGATCATGTGGAGGATCATATGTGACATGGAACGTCCCCAGCGTCCTCTACAAAAGTGTGGAGGATCATGTGTGGAGGATCATGTGCTACTCTTCTGCAAAGAAGAGCAACTGTCTCCATTTTGGCTGAGCCCGACCCTCTTTCCATGTGTCGGTATGTGCAGCGCTGCCCAGGGCTTTGCTGTAGCCCTTCACTTGGCGCTAAGCAATGCATACCGGTCCAGCTGAAGTGCTGGTGGTGGTCTTTGAACACGACAGGCGTGTTTCCTCAGAGCCCCCACCTGCTGCTTTGTAGTGTGAGCTGGGTCGAGGTGGGATGAAGAGCCAGTGCTCCACACTGTTGGCTGGGCTCAAGCTGCGATAGAGGCTGTGACTTCCTGGGGTTTGAAAGATTACACTCCAGAGCTGAAGCACCGACCAAACGCAGAACATTAGATGCAATCTCAGTTGTGTAATGCAGACTACTCTTTCTGCAGATCCTCCCTGCATATGACAGAGATGAATGCAGGCCTCCTACCTAGCCCGGCTCACAGCACTCCCCTACTTTCTGCCACTCTCAGTCACTCATCCCCAAGCCACTCCCTCCTTCATGAATGAATAAATTCTGAGCTCGGCCCTGGGTCGAGGCCTTTGTTCCAGAGTGAGAGCCACCACCATGGCTGGACTTAGGGCCCCCTGGCTTCCCATGATATGCCTGAGTGTCTTTATTCTCGCGATGGGTTGCACTGGAAATAGTAGATTGGAATTAACTTAAATAATTCCAATAATTTATCCATGGGATTATGAATATAAGCTTCCTGGACTGAGAAGAGGATTAGGGAGGTTAAAAGAACCTCGGGGGCACCTGAGAGAGGCCAGGCCACCTTCCAGGTCCATGGGCAGTTCCCCTGGCAAAGGCTACCACAGCCCCTCTAGATGGAACCCGAAGAGCACTGGCTCAGAGTCCTAACCGAAATGTGGGAGCAAGGGTATGTTTGCACAAAGGATCTTTTAGATGTAATTGAGTGAAGGATCAAGATGAGGTTGCCTTGAATTTGGGGTGGGACTGAAATCTAATGCCTGATGTCTGTATATAACGAAAAAAAAAAAAAACGCAGAGTTGAGACTCAGGCAGAGGAAGAAGCTATGTGAAGTTAGAGGCAAAGAATGGAGCCGTGCAGCCACCAGCCAAGGACACCAGGAGCCACCTGAAGCCATTGGAAGGAGGAGATCCCAGAGCCTCCAGCAGCAGCGTGGCCCGGTCCCTTCCCAGCATTCAGAGTGCAGAGAGCATCCATTTCTATTGATCTTGGTCTCTCTGCTCTGGGAAACTGTAAAACATAGGTGGTGTTGACCACAAATGTGGCCAAAGTTTGGTAAGAGCTGGGTACTCAGGAAGACAGATGGGGGCTGGGGAAGGAGTACTGGGCCTGCCCCATCCTGAAAGGCTAGGTTTGTAGGGTCAGCCTTAGCCCTGATGAGGAAGGTTGCTGGACGCCCCACTGGGCCCGTAAATGTCACTGTAGATGTTCCTGATCACGTCAACCTCCCTGTCTCAGGCCTCCCCTGGAGTGCCTTCCCTTCTACTTCTTGGGTTGTCAGTGCTCTCTGAATGAAAGAAGAGGAAGAGGCATTTTCATTCCAGGTGCCCAGCCCTTCTGTGGCTCTAGGGATTAGATTCATGAGGAGTGTTGTGGACAAGAAAATCTGGCTCCAGGGATCCTCAGAGGATTACGATGAAAGAGGCACGTCCCAGGGAAGTAGTCTGAGAGCACCGTGTCTCTGGAGGAGGATGGAGAGACAGGAGACCCTCCTGCTGCTGGCGACCTGGAACTCTGGATGACACAGGCCTTCTGAGCCTGAACCGGGGGCCTGGGAATCCTGGGTCGGAGGGAGTCCTCCGGGCCAGCACTGCCTGGCACAGGCTAATGCCAGATTCTGTGTAGAGACAGGACTGGGCCACGGTGCTGGCCCTCGAGTCCTTCACATGAACGGTGTCATGGAGCCAGGCTGGGTCAGTGCTGAGGTTTGCGTCTGGACGTCCCCCAAAGCTTCATGCAGTCATGTGGGGCGAGCTTTTCTGAGGTGGCTGAATCCAGAGTTTGTGGTTGATTCCTGGTCTGGGGTGTGAGGGCTACAGCTGCCCTAGGGTGGGAAGCTTGCATACAGCAGAGGGATGGAAGGAGCCTTGCCACCTCTCTGTCTCTGTCTCTGTCTTGCTGTCTTCTGCTGTCCTGAACTGTTGGCCCCTGCCAGCTGATTACGGACCGAAACCTTTGCAAACGATGAGCTAAATAAACTTCTCCTCCTTTCACTTTGGGTAGTGGGTATTTTGTCTTGGCAATAGGAAGTGACTAAGACAGTCAGCCTGGGAGGATGGAGGAGTATGGAGGGAATGGCGGGACCTAGTGAGTGGGGCGGAGGAGACGTACACTGTGACCCTACAGGGAGCAAGGCTGGGGGAGGCGGTGTGCGCAGCTGGGCACCCCACTTCCGTGGGCAGCTGCAGTGCCGTCCTTCTGTGGCCCCCGGCGCGGCGTTCGCTGCACAGTCTGCAGGGTGGAGATTGCAGTGTCCATGTGACAGGGCAGAAAAGAAGCCTCAACAAAGTTAAGTGGGGACAGTGCGATTCAGAGGACTGAACTCGAGGGCACCGGTAATAGGGAGCCTCTGGTAGCCTCTGAGCGCCACCAGTCCCAGTGAAAGGGACGCTGCACAGATTCGCCAGCTGAGGGGAGGCCGACGGTGAAATGGCAACGCAGAACAATAGGTACCACAGACAAAAGGCTCCGGTGTATGCTGGCCATCTGAGCATCCTGTTCTTTAAGAAGTGACATCCAGAGAATCTGCCGTCCCTAGGGCAGCTCCATCCATTACAGCTCTCGGGCTTGGGAGAGCCCCCCAACTCCCTTTAGCTTTCTTTGGAAGGAAATACTGGAGCATGACTTGACTGCAGGGTACACCAGCTAGAACAGGCAGGGAACGGCCTTGTGGGCAGAGGGAACAGGAGGGCGGGGGCTCAGAGGCGAGGCTGGACCTGGCTGCGGAGCGCCTGGCTGTGCCTGCTGGCTGGGCCTCTCCCAGGTCTGCAGCTGCGCACGCCTCAACGCCCTGTGCACTCAACAGTTACTCCTGGATGGGGCTTACACCCATTTCTGTGGGAGATAACTTGAGGCAGAAAGAACATGTCCATCAGAGAACGAAGTGGGGTTGGGGACATGGAAGCCCAGTCCCCAAGCTCGAGTGGTGTGGTGGGGCTGGCCAGGAACAGGCCGGAGAGGTGTGTTTGGCCGCTGTCACAATTATTTTTGCTTCCAAACTGAAATTAAAGCTCCTTTCAACTCCAGGTGCTAGAAATGCCCGTATTCATTACTTCCCGGGGTTTTGTCCATGCTCCTGTTCTAGATTCAATTAAAGCAATTTAAAGTAATTAATTCAATTTGTTATTTGATTAATAAAGGTAGAAATTCAGTTAAGGTGCCGGGAGGGAGGAAGCCATGTTGCTGGCGGAGGATGAGGGACAACTCGCTTCATCTACGCCCCAAGTCCACCTGCCCGGGGTCCCTGGAGCCCTCTCAGTCCAAGCTGGCTCAGGAGTCAAGGCCGTGAGTCAGGGCCCTGTGTATGCTTGTGTTTAAGCCACAGTGAGGGGTGGGGGTCCCGGAGCAGGGTGGTGCACTGCGGGGACAGGACGTGGGCTGTGGGAAGAGGGTCCAGAGATGGGGCCAGTGGGAGGGGGCGGCAGGGATCAGCCAGGCTGGGAGGGGCGGCGCATGCGCAGAGGCTGGGCAGGAAGCCGGGGGAAGCCAAAGACTTCAGGGTGGGGCCGGCAGGAGGCACAGTGCAGGAGAGGGGGCGTGGGACAAGGCAGTGGAACTGTCCGGGCAGGGCTGGACACGATAGCAGGGCCAGCAGCCGTAGCTGATCAGACATCAGCACAGCAGTGAGCGCGGGTCAAGGTTGTTCTTGGGCTTTGTGTGCCTAACCTACACGTCACACAACCCAGATTGGTCAACGTGACGAAACAACAACCGAAAAATATGTGCATGGAAGTAACGCTGGAACCAGAGTCAAAAGAGAAATGAAGAGATGGGAACATCGCAGACAAAGGTTAATTCCTTGGTACGTAAAGAGCCCCTTTAAATCAATAAGAGAAAGAAAACTTCGAAGGGTGGAAAAAGGTTAGGAATGGACAATCTGTTGGAAATGAACTATAAATGGCTCTTAAACATATGTAAAGTCGCTCATTTGTTCCAGAACGAGGGAAATGCAAATTAAAAGTAGGCAGAGATGCCTTTTTTACCCATCAGATTGAATGAGCTTCCAAAATAGGGTGGCATGCTGCATTGAAATTGGCGTGGAGCAAGGGGTGCTGAAATTTTGCTGTTACTACCTCAGTGGAGGACACTTTGACGATTTCTCATGTCAAAATTATGACTACATGGATTCTTTTGAGAGTCAACTGCTTGGAATTTACCCTGCAGGTAATAGGATGCCTACTTGTGATAGCTTGGAGGGAACTAATGGAAGGGCCCACCAACAGGAAGCTGACAAATAGCTGGCATAACTGGGCAATAGAATACCATGCAGCTGGGAAAAAGAAAGAAGCTACTGTCCGTGTTGTGGAGAGAGCACCAGCACAGGCTGCTGGGTGAGGAAAACAGCCCAGTGCAGATTAGTGAGTATGAGAAGTTATGAAATAGCTCAGGAGGGCTACACTGATGCAGGTGGTTTTTTTTTTTTTTGGCTTATGAAAGTGTAGACAATCCTGGAACTAGATTAGTTGGATCTGGGTGCAAATGACTGCCTCTAGCTCCCTGGGAGACGGGAAAGAAGGGACTTGCTTTTCCAAGTGCACACCTTTTTAAGCCTTTTGAATTTCATCCCAAGATATTTTTCTTACTCAAACGAATAAATAAGCCAGGGATGTAGCTCAGTGGTAGCGAATGCACGTGTGTGAGGCCCTGGTTCAATCCTAGTATCCCAAAAAACAGAATGCACAAAGTTATGGTTTCCGAAGCAACCCAGGTGGGCATCAGCACATAGGGGCATGCAAAGGTCAGAGGCACAGGGAAAAGCCAGGGCAAGGTGTCTTAGATATTTTCTTAGTGCTGAGACAAAATACTTTACCACTTCCAATCTAAGGAACAGTGCTATTTTGCTCATGTTTCCCAACCATAGTTGGATGGCTCTGGGGCAGAAGAGCCCTCTGTAGCACAGCAGCTGGAGAGAAGGGAGGAGGGAAGGAGAGAGTGAGACTCCGCCAGGCCACACCCCCAGTGAGCTGTCTCCGCCTCCCAACAGTCAGCCAGGGAGCATGCGCAAATGAGCCAATCACTTGCCTCTGTGCACACGAGGCTTTTGGGTGACTTTATCGGACATAAAGTCTGTCACACAAGTGATGATCTTCTGCACCCAGCGAGGACAGGGCCTCATCATGCGAGCCTCTGGGAAAAGTGAAGACCAGCCTCTTTGAGGACTGTCCTTGATCAAGGTGTCTGTGTTTGCCATCTCGCTCCAGCCTTGGGCATTGATCTCCACTTTGAAACAGAGGCCCAGCACAGGACTGGAATGGCCCCACTGTGAGCCTGATCTGTGTGGTCCCTGAGGATGTAGCTGGAGAGCGTTCTGCGTGTGGGTCGCTCTCTCTTTCCTAGGAACACCCTCCCCCCAACTCCCCTCCCCCCGCAAGGGCAGCTTGAGCCGGGGTGCTGAGGGCCAGCTTGTGGGCTGGCCTGGGCTGCCTAGGCCCTGGGAAAGATGTGGTGAGTGAGAGCTGGTTCTCCCTTTGGGAGAGGGTGGTGGATACCTCTGCAGAAGGACCTTGAGCTGAGTGACCCCTGGGCTCCCCTCCATGAGGTGCAGGTGGCCTGGCAGGCTCTGGGGGAAGGGACTGTGGCTTCCAGGACTCCCTTCAGGGCCAAACATGTTTGTGAATGCTCTCCGGGAGCTCTGGCCATTTCTAGAACATGGGATAATTTAGTCTTCTGATGGCTGGAGAAGGTTCCCTTGGGGAATGTAGGGTCCACTGATGACCCCCGTGGGGACAAGGGCTGCTGCTGTGATGCTTTAATCTCAGAAGTCTCCCTATAAGCTCCTCCTGGGATGGATTCTTCTGACACAGATGCCAGATGCCAGATGCCAGATAGGGCCTCCTTGGGGACTCCCAAGCTCTCCTGGATCATAGCATCACTCCCCGCTAATAAGGGAGCGGAGGAATGGAGGACCTGCTTCACCTCCACCCAGTGGCAGCTGCAGTGGGGAGGGAGGGGAAAAGCAGGGCTCACTTTGTCTGATGATGGAGTAGAAGGACCCAAGTCTGGAGACCTGGCTCTGGCCTCAGCTCTGCGATCACCAGCTGGTAGGATCCCAGCCAAGCTCTCCTTCTGGCCTTCATTTCCCTCTTTGTAAAATCAGGACCACTTGGGCAGGATGGGCTCTAAGAAGTCCTTACAGCCTTTGTCCCCACGGGGGTCATCAGTGGTCCCTATAATCCCCAAGAGAACCTTCTCCAGCCATCAGAAGAAGACTAAATTATCCCATGTTCTAGAAATGGCCAGAGCTCCCGGAGAGCATTCACAAACATGTTTGGTTCTGTAGGGAGTCCCGCCAGCCACAACCCCTTCCTCCAGAGCCTGCTGGGCCACCTCTTCCCCACAGAGGGGAGCCCAGGGGTCACTCAGCTCCAGATCCTTCTGCAGAGGAATTCATAGGTTTTCATCCAGGGCCATGGGGTCTCCTCATACTCTGTCTACACAGCCCTGTGGCTGACCGGAAGCTCTCACTTCAGGGTTGTAGCAATGCGGGAGATCCTGGATGATCACTCCCAGCTTCCAGATGAGGGACCGAAGCTCCGAGAGCCTAAGGAACTCGTCCACACAGTGCCTAGGGGTTGTGGGATTCCAAATACGTGCCTCACAGGCCTTTTCTTTGCCTCATGGCTCAGCTGTCTTTCTGCTTTGAGTTCTGGTGGCGGGACAGAGCGAACTCATCAAGCTCCATCTTTGAGGGGGGACCTCGTCCTTACATGCTGTTGGCGCATGGCCTCCACAGGATGCCCCTTAGACATTTCCACCACCAGGGTCTCCGGGGGGTCAGATGGTCCCCAACACAAAACAATGCGACTTTCATGATCTTTCCACTTTGCTGCTGTGTGAAAGCCACCCATGCGGCCCTTCTGCATTTTGCCTGCGCTACAGTATTCAAGGAGTTCACGAGAGAGTCGATGCTTTGCTCTAAAACGGGCTCACATTAGAGCCCAGCCAAGGCGCCTTCCAGGTAGGCAAGGCTGTGCAGTGGGTAGCTGCGTTCAGGGCTTTTTCTCCAGCGCTGGCGATGGGACTCAGACTGAATGCACTTTAGACCTTACCGTGTTTTCAGGGTGCAGTGGGCTTGTTGGGACAGAACACCTTGAAGCCGAGGGGTACCTGTGTATTCATCCCCACTGTTTCACAACTAGACTTTCTCAGTTGGGTGGCTGCCATACTGGACCACCCCCAAGACCATCCGTGTCCCCTCAGGGAGGTCATGAGGGTCTCAGGTCTCCTGTGCTGCCTGGGACCTGGCCAGACTTGCTTTGTCCTCCTCCCCCAGCCCAGGCTTTGGGTGAAGAGGTCCAAGTCTGTCTAGGAAGCCATTTCTCTGGGTCCACAGCCAGTCTGGTTCCTGCTGGGACCTCAGCTGCTGTCCTCCCCTGTCACCTGCTGTGTCCAAGACAACTGCCAGCTCCTACTGGGCAGTGACAGGCGGTGACACAGGTGGACAGGGTGAGGTCAGCAGTCCTGGGGGCCGCCTGCTTTGTCTGAGAACCTGGTGATGGGAGAGTGAAGGTTAGGCCTGCAGGGGACCTCAGAGGATGGGGACAACACATCTCTTTCTAGATCGAAGCTGGGCAGTTCAGGTAGAGGCCTTCAGTGGAGCAGTGGAGCAGCGTGAGCGAGGGACTGCGGGAACTGAGCCGGCTCCAACAGCCCATGTAGCCTTAGCTGAGTCCCTCAGCAGTGTCAAACTTTGGTCTTGATGGCTTCATGGCTCCTGGGGGCTGGGATGAAGAGAGCATATTTTGTGAGCACAAAAGCTTTAGTGGCTGAAACCACAGGCCCTGTGGCCAGAGTGTGACCTGGGCCACGGCTTCAGGCCACAAACATTCGTGTAGCTCACACTGTCCAGGTCTGTGCAAGGCTTGAGCAGTCTTCCCTGGGCTTGCGCGGGTGTCTGCCATCCACTGGTAGCTTCCTTTGAGACTGGCTGGTTAATTTGGTTTGTGGTATGGCTGGGACTATGGGGTCCCCTCCATGTGGCATCTGAAACTCGGTGGGTGAGTGACCTGGTTTGGAGACACTCCTGCCTGTACAGGCGGAACGTGTCACATAGAAGCACCAGGACTGGGATAGGGGGGCTGTCCCTGAGCTTACAGGAGTGATTTGGGGGCCCTAGCTGCAACAACCTGTCCCAGCCTCTCTGGGCCTTAGGTTCCTTGTTTGTAAAAAGGAGCACAATCTTGTACTTTCCTCAAGGGCTGGCCTCGAAGATTGCAATGACGCAGGCAGAGGCCTTTGTGAGGTGGTGCCTGGATCTGCCCCAGGGAAGAGCAAGCGATTCCTCAGGGGTGCTGTTGGCAGCATTGTCACTGGCAGAGGGCTCAGAATGGCAAGAAAAATTCCCCACACTGCAGTCTTTGAGTTGGGGCCTGGAGAGATGTCTGTGTCAGAGAAAGTTGGTCCTGCAGAGGGTCTAGTGCCCCGAAGGGCCCTGGGGAGGGAAGGGGGCTCTCGCACCCATGGCGGGGGCCTGGCCTGTACCTGGCCTGCTCCGAGGATCTACAGGGCTGGCTGCTCCTTCCCCACACTCCCTTCGTCCTCCTATATCAGGGCATTTCTGGGTCCACAGGAGTGTGGTCTGGGTATGTGCCCACCTGTGGACCTTGGCTCTGGGAGGGACTCCGAGGACGTGGGCAGCCACAGCCCCCAACCTCCTCCTGCTGAACAGCTCCCTGGCATGACGAGGTGACCCTGTGACTTGTGCTCTCTGTCATTTACACCCCCATGCCTGCCCTGGGAGGGATGTGAGTGGCCTCCGCACACCTGTGGAGGGCAATGTAGGGGCTTCCAGTCCTGGGCACCGAATCTGGCATCAGGCTGGGGTCTGCGATGTCACCTGTAGTCAAGCAGAGTGCCCTGGTAGATGTTATGACCCTGGGCACTGTCAGAGGGGCTGTCATCTTAGTGAACCTGTGCGAGCTAATCCTAGGGAAGGCTGGGGACTTTAATCAGATCTTGGACAACTTGAAAGCAGGGTTCCCTTTAGTGCCTTCACTGGCCCAACCTTGGCGACAGGTTCTGTCTCCTCATTTCTCTGGCTTTGGGGATCTGTTATGGCTTTGAACTGCCCCCGAGGTCTCAAATTTGAAGGTAGGGTCTGGGGACCCGGGGCTGGATATCTTTCCGTTCTGGTTCCTTTCCCCTCTCTGTCCTTCCTGGATGCCACAGGATCAGCAGCTGTCCTCAGGCAGGTCCTTCCACTGTGCCTTTTCCGACTTGGAGATGGCAGGTTTGGGGCTGAATCCACTGGAAACAGCCAAACCTCTCTCTCCTCCTTAAGCAGAGGGTGTGGGGTGTGTCGTCCTGATGGAGACAGGTCCTTTCTGAATACCCCCAGAAGCCCAGGGAAGGTCATTTTCTCCTCTCCTGCTCATCTTCTTCCTCCCCATGTGTGTGCTACGCTGTCTGTGACACCGGAGGTGAGACAGCAGACCAAATCAGATGCAGGTCCTGCCCTCAGGGAATTTATGGTCTGAGGGAGACAGAGATTAATTGATCATAAGAATAAATATAAAATTATATGGCCAGATGGTTTGCTTTGTGAAATATTAATCTTCCTTCCTTCCCTGGCCTTTCCTCTTCCTTTGTAGGGCAGCTGGACTCTAGGACATTCACTGTCATGAAGGAGAGATGACCCTGTGGAAACCAGGTGTCCCCTGTTGTTTCTGGGGTGCCAAAATTGAAGTGTGAACATACGAGTGTGTGTATGTGTGTGTGTGTGTGTGTGTGTGTGTGTGGTGGCGTGGAGGGTGGAAAGCTCTAGGTGGAAAGCCACAGGTTTGGAAGCCACAGGATGAGCCATGTCTCCAGAGCAGATGAAGTGTGTGCTAGGCTGGGAAGGGCAGGGCGATGGGGTGGGTCTGCGGGGGCTTCAGGGGTGGGCTGTGTGTTGACCCCGAGTTCCCTCAGTGCTTCCCCTGGAGAATTTGGAGGGTCTGGAGCAGGTGGACCCTGGGGAGCAGAAGGACCCCGCATTTCTGAGACAGTGGAGTGGAGGCTACAGAGTAGAGCTACCCCGCAGTCTGAAGACAGTGCTGAGCTGGTGGGGTGCAGGCCAGCTCTCCTGCTGCTGGCCCAGGCTTGCCTCGAGCACCCGTGCGAGAGAGTGCACAGACCCTCCACACACCTCTGCTTCCTGTCCATCCCTGGACTGCCAAGTGGGCTGCAAATCCTTTGTTTTGGAGAAGAAAATATGTCCTTGTGTCAGAAGCAGATTAGTTACCTTGGCTCCATTACCTGGCGTCACCTACAGTGTTTTCTGTAACCAGAATAACAGAGGACACTGCTGTCCTCCCCCCTCCTCTCCATGCACAGCCCAGGAAACTCCAAGGCCCTTCTTCAGGGAACCAGAGACTCACGGGAGGGGATGGGGATGATGGAGTCTTGAGGCCCCCCTTTTGCCACAGGGGCTCCCTCTGAGCTCAGAGCCACTTCCAGCTGCTGGGCCTGCCTCTGGGGTTTGCCTTTCAAATGGAGAGAGTGGGTGCAAAAGTGTGGGTGGGCCTGGCTACATTCCTGAGCTGGCCATGTGGCATGAGACAAGTCTCACTGTCCCCTAGCCTGACTTCTCATTAATAAAACAGGGACAACATCAGCATCAATCTGCAAGACCTAGTCTTGTGATTGTGAAAGCAGATTTATTGAATACTTACTGTGTCAAGAGGTGGCTCAGTGATCTCATTTGCAATGGGCACAGGCTGGTGACATGGGTACTCTTCTTATTCTTGTGATACAAGAGAGGAAACTGAGGCACAGACAGCTCAGGGAAGCTGCTGAAGGTCCTAATTACTGTATTTGGCAAAGCTGGAATTCGAAGTTGGGCTGCCACATGCCGAGTCCCCGTTTCCCTTGTGATGTTGCCCTTTGATTGCAAGGTGTCCCCTGAGGAGGTGCTGAAAGGGTCCCTGAGGTCTTCTCTTCCCGCAACCTGCGCAGAGCAGGACCTGGAGGTCAGAGGGGACTGCATTTTCCGCAGATCTTGAGTGGCCTAGAAACCAGCCCGATGTGCGTGAAATGTCAAACCACACGCAGCTTTGGACAAGTATGTTTGAATCCACAGAAAGGGCTTCTGAGAATGTCACAACTTGCTAAAATGAGATTCTGTGACTGAAAAGTGCGGGTCCTGAGAACAGCAGAGGGGATTATGCTGGGGCCTCTGAGGCCACTTGTGCTGCCTAGGGCAAAAGGGACAAAACAAGCATAGGGCCACCAGCTGCCTGGACTGGAGTCCCAGCTCAGATCTAGAGGGACGTGGCTCTGAGGAAACAATGTGTATGGACCGGTCAGCCGTCTGGGTGCTGGGACAAAATAGCCAGCACCCGTAGCTCAAAGGAGGAGAGGCTGATTTGGCTTCAGAGGGTTCTGCCCACCGCTGGCTCACGCCAGGGCAGAGCGTTGTAGTGGAAGGGTGCAGAGCTGCTTAGCTCACGGTGGTCAGGAAGCAGCAAGGGCAGTGCCAGCAAGCAGCGGGCCAGGGGCCAGACACAGACCCCAGATCACTCCTCCATGGCTCACCTGGACACCCAGAGGTGTGCTCCACCTCCCCAGGCAGCTCCCAAGCCCGTCCATTGTCAATCCCCCTTAACGATTGCGTGCTGGGATGTGCAGCACAGATGTTTCCTGCCCTATCATGTCCCGGAAGGAAGCACCTACTGCAGCCTAGATGCCTGACAGCAGAGGACTGGCTCAGTGGGCCACTGTGGGCTGCTTGGGTTCTAGGACACAGGACAACTGTTCAAGAGTGAGGTTCTAGACATGTTCCACGGCATGGGAACATGTCCCAGCATAAAGGTAAGAGTGAAATAGATTACAACACAAAGCATACCATCGGATCCTAATATTGTAAATAGGAAAATGTTAAGAATAGTGTATAAATATATTATGGTTTATTTCAGCTTCGTGTTTTCTTTTGGTCTCCAAATCTGTGGAACCTAGATAGGTCTGATAATCTGATCACCTCCACCTTCTGCCATTAATGCAGGAAGGGAACAACTCAGCTGGGATAGGGTTTCTATCCCTGAGGGGCTTGAGAGCTGACTGGCCATGTGCTGGGGAGGCAGCGATGTCACTGAATGTCACTGCCCTCCCAGGTCCCTTGGAGCCCTTAACTGGTCTCAGGATCATTTCCCAGCCTGGGGTCTGAGCCCAGCCCCGGCTTGGCCTCTGTGCTAGGTGCCTAGGTAGGGCAGGAAGAGACTCACTGCTTGCAATCCTGCCTCAGCTTACACATCTAAGTGCTGTGATGAAATCACGCCTATATCATCCTGGAGAACTGTGGGTACCTACAAGAAACCTATGTGGCAGGGACATGGAGGGGGAAGGCTGACAGCCTCAGGAAGAGCGCCCAAGGGGCCCTGGCTTTCTTGAAAGGATCCTCAAAGCCTCAGCCTTATTGGAGCGATCTCAGGACAGGCTCATGCTTGACTGGTTCTAGTTTTCTTTTTAATATTTTATTGTGAACTATTTCAAGTATATACAAAAGTAGAGAGAACATCGTAATGTCAGACTACGTCCCTTCCCCCAACCTCACACGTGTCAGTCTTGTTTATGTCTGTCGCCACCCACTGCCCACTGTTGCTCTGAGTTAAATGTCTGATCCAGATTTGTCTCCGCATACTTTTCTACTCTTTTCTTTACGTAACCATAACACCACTGCCACACTAAAAATAAGTCCTTAATATCATCAACGAGCCTGCGGTCTCCCATCTCCTGTTGCGCCTCACATGTCTTACACTGATTTATGTTGTAGTTCATTTGAATCAGATCTAGATGAAGTTGACTGATGGGTCTAAGTTTCTCCCCTCTGCTTCTCTCTTCGTGAGATTGTCTTTGTGGGAGAAATAAAATGCTTCGCCCGTGTGTCCCTGCTGCGTGGATTTACTGATCACATCTCCTCGGTGCCTTGTAACACACTCCTCTGTCCCGAGTCTCTTGGAAATCGACAATTTGTTTTTGGAGGCTTGATCAGATCCAATTTGGGCTTTTTCAGTCAGATGAGCTCAGGTTCTGCATGTTCCCATTAAGAGCCACCAAACGCCTGCTGGCTGCAGGCTGCGGATGGGAGTAGTTGTAGCTGCTCTGTACCCACGCCTGTTCCTCCATCGGGGTTTGCAAAATGGCGAGGCCCTACTTCTGTCATCTTTTCCTCATTTATTAACTGGAATATTTCTAAAAAGAGAAACATCCCTCATCTACGATTTGAGTACCCAGTGGTCCACTTTGGATGGGAAAGGCGGATAAACGCTTGGATCTTTCCCTTTATTTGCCAGCTAATTACCTTTTAAGGGAGAGATGCTAACAGCGAACACTTGTAGGACGCTCACAGATCACCGCTTGCGTTCATCAACACTATCTCATTTAATTATCACCACAGCCCTGAGGGGCAGACCTGACAGATGGTGTGATTTCTTCATGTTTCATTTATTATTTTGCAGATGAGAGAACGGAGGTCCCAAGAAGGTAAGTAACTTGCCCCGGCTCAGAAAGCCACTGGAATCATTGCTGACAACTTTCAGGGAGTTCCGCACCATATGCTGCAGAGTAGGAATCTATGGGTCTGCTCAACCTTAAAAGACAGGCGGGGACCATCATTGTTCCCATTGTACAGAGAGGGAATCCTGAGGCCTGAAGGGGTGAGCATTATGACTAAAATGTCCCCTCCAAGTCTCATGTTTTCAGAGATGGGGCTTTTGAAAGGCGATTGGATGTGGGGGGAGACTGTCCTCATAGGTGGGTTGACTATTGGTGAGTTCATGGCTGATATGCTATTAGCAGGTGATGTCTGGCTGGACATGGGTCCCCCAGGGTGTGGTGTGCAGGGTTCTGTTCTTGTCCTCAGCATCTCCCTTGTGTCTCCCATGTTCCAGATCCCATGGCTTGCACAGCTTTCTTCTTTACGCTCTTTCGGCCTTGGAGTAAGCTGGACCGCTCCCCGTGAGACCATGAGCCAAATCAAACCTCTCCTATTTTGTGTTGTAGGTGTCTGGTGTTCTATCTCAGTGACTTTTCCATCTTGATTGTGATCATGTGATATTGATGATTACACCAGGCTCCATATCCCTTATCTGAAATGCCCAGCACTAGAAGTGTTTCAAATTAGGGAATATTTATAGATACATAGCGAGGTATCTCCAAGATAGGACTGATGTCTAAACGTGAAATTCATTTATGTTTCCTATACTGAAGCGGGAGATAATTTTATGCAATCTTTTCCATTATTTTGTGCATGAAAAACTAAGCTGTAAGGTGTGCAGTCCTACACTGCGGTGTTATGAGAGAGCTCAACAAGTTTTAGATTTTGGATTGGGGTGCTCAACTTGTATTTATTGATCACTTACTATATACCATATTCCTTGATAAGGGTTTAAAAGAGTGTGATGTGGCATTGCGCTATCTGCTACATGATCAAGGTATTCCCATATACCAAGGAGATGGTAGCTTCGTTACAAGCTGGGGAATCGGAGGCTCAGTATCTGGGCAGCATCCCCAAAGCTTGGGCTCCAAGGCGGTTCCACTCTGTATTACACTGTTATTGTCTCCTGCCAGTGGCCGGGATTTGCAGCCTGGCCTTCTGTCCTGTGTTTGTGCTTGCACCTCTCATCCCACTCTAACCCCCACCCCCGACCCTGCTCCCACCCCAGAGTGTCTGGCCAGAAAGCAAACCATTTCTCTTCCACTGGCAATGCATCCCTGCTGGTCGACCCTCCTAGTACTATCTCTGGCTGTTGTGTTCGGTGTTAAGTGATAAAAGAGAGCGGGGTTAGAAAAGGGAAGAAGTGTCATCATCTGGCAAGAGAATTAGTGGCTTGAGCGATTCTGCTGCATCCTCAGATATAGCAGGCGCGGCCTGTAATTGCTCTTCCCTACATTTTTGCTTCCAGAATTGGAAGACGAAATCCATTTGGCTGCACAGTGGATGCAAATGCCTGGGGACCTCTTGGCCTAGCAGAGAGGGGTGGGAGGGCCCTGGCCCAGCCAAGAGGCCCAGCTTTCTCTGGGGTGCCCTCGGTGTCCATCAGGGTCACCGCATGGCTCTGGATCGTGGTGGCCTTCACGGTGCTCAGGACCTGTTGCTGCAGGCTGGCGTGAGCAGTGGCAAAGGGGGGCGCCCCAGGGGACCTGCTGCTGTAATGAGAGGGCCGCGGCTTCTTGCACAGAGTGAGGCCCTTTGGAAGGCAACAGAGATGGAGGAGA
Organism: Tympanoctomys barrerae; assembly: GCA_002564285.1. Lineage (NCBI taxonomy): Eukaryota > Metazoa > Chordata > Mammalia > Rodentia > Octodontidae > Tympanoctomys > Tympanoctomys barrerae. Next base: position 22,235 of record NDGN011517847.1, on the reverse strand, counting down.
AGACAGGAGGAAGAAAAACAAGGATCCAATTAAACCCTCAATTCGAGCAGAGTAAATGAATTTGACTGTAGGTGATCAAGAGGGAGAAAACTCCTAATTAGACATACGGCAATCCTGGGGCTGAGCACGCTCGTGACCCGCCTCATGCCCGCCCCTGCCACTTTTTAGATAAATGCTAAAGACTGGAATGAGATATAATTAAAATCTGTCATTCCAGTACCCTGGCTGGGACAGAGTTGACAGCTGCTTCCGGCTAACCTCCTCCGCCCAGGTTGCAAGCCCCGCCCCTCCCACTTTCTGTGTCTTGATTGGCTCTTGATGCCAGCCACTCTCCTGGGGGGGAGGGAGGTTGAGCTCTTCTTCAAAGGCCCAGGGAGGTAGGGAGACCAGGGCTTAGCCAGGCGGGCACATAGTTGGTGGTTGCAAAGCAGAGGCCCGTTGGGCAAAGTCTGACCTCCAGAGAAGTCAAAAAACATTCAAATGCATTGTTAACGGCATTGCAAATTCTGGCCAATCCTCAGGAATATTTGGATTTTCTGCAATCATTTGGAAATTCGAAGATCTGGCCACGCCATGTCGGCGTCCACTCCGACCGCAGCCTACCTCAGCCCCTTGGCCCCCCGAGAGCCCTGCGTAGGACGCCCCTCCTCATGCACTATCCCAAGGGTCTGCCTGCGCTCAGTTCCTCCGCCACCTCCTCCAGGAAGCATTTCTCTTCTAGTGGGCAGGAACTGATCTCTCCCCGCTGTGGCTTTTGGGGAACTGGGTGTCCCCCTACACACAGCACCTCTGTGGTGTGTGGTGGAGTGTGAGCCCCCAAGCTCAAGGACCCTGCCTCCCTCGGGGTCCCAGCGCATGGCCTGACTCAGGACAGACCCTTGGGGAATGCAGATGGAAGGAAACCCGGCCTACACTGCAGGACCAGCCTGGGTGGACACAGGAGTGGCCAAGGCCACCTTGGATACCTTCCCCGGCCTTCTTTACACCTCCTTGTCTCATTTTCCCCAGGCCCTGGGCTCCTTGGCTAGAGATCATTTACAGAGAGGTGTTTGGGAATGAACAAGTCACTGTGGCCAGGAATTTGGTGGCTGTGACCAAAGTGAAGCAGTCATTCACATGGGGAGAGAGGTGCTGATGGAGAATTTCAAGCTCAACACCAGCGGAGCCTGCGGGAAGATGATTTTTTTTTTTTCTGGTACCAGGGATTGAACTCAGGACCCTGTGCTTGCCAGGCAAGCTCTTATTCTACTGAGATATCTCCCTGGCCCCAGGAAAATGATTTTTGAACGTGAAGTCTAGCGAGGGACACACGAGCCACTCAGTGACAGGGCCCCTCAGTGACACATGCAGCTCAGAATTACATTTCCATCGCAGGGAATCTACCTCTACACTTGGCTACAACCCAGTATCACGGGTGACTCCAGTGACCTGCCTGAGCTTTCATGTCCTCCAGCGAAAAATGATAACACTGTCTCTGCACATTTCCTAAAAAGTTCGATACACATTTTCCACATGACCCAGCACTCCCACCCCTCGCTGTCACCCAGGAGAAATGAATGCAAAGACCCGGGCAAAACTTCCTCACAAGTGCAGCGTTATACTTTACAATAGCCACACGCTGCAAGCAGCACAGATGCCCATTAGCTGGGAAGAGGATCAGCAGAACGCAGCATACCCGCCCAGCTGAGGGCTAGTCAGCCGGGAGGGCTGGCGGTACAACCAAGTTCCCTACAACTTGTTGCACAGCAACTTGGAGTGGGCACTTTATGAAATTAAAATATTCCTCCAGGGCCCTGGAGATAGCTCCGCGGTCTAAGTGCCCGCTTAGGTGAATGCAGGGACCAGGATTTGATCCCCGGCACCATAGGCAGCTCTGGCTCTGCCCCCGGGGTGCGCTGAGCAGGTCACAGAGTCTGGGAGTAGTGGCGTGCACCTGTAATCCTAGCACTGGGGAGGCTGCAAGCAGGAGGATCACTATGAGGCGGGCTGTGTAGCGAGACCCTGCACCAAATATATAATATATGATATATGAGATATGAGATTATATATATATATATTCCTCTGCAGCATTCCAAAAAGTGCCATTCTGCACTGGTGTCTGTTCGGGCCGAGTGATCCACACGCTGCAATGTTTGCTTTCATCTGAGGCTTTTGATGAGGACACTGTTTATAGCCCAAGTCCTCACCCTGCCAGGCTCTGCACGCCCCCTGATCTTCCCAAGGGGTGAGTGCACCTCCTTCCCTTCCACAAACTTCTCCTGGCACCCACAGAGCGCAGGAGCCGGGGTCTGGTGCCCCTGCAGGACCGCAGGTAGCATCGTTCATCCTCCACCCATCGATCCAGCCAGCTTGCTTTTCCTGGGCTTCTGCTCTAGCCCTGGGCACACAGCAGAGAGCAGGACCTGCTCCCCTGCCTTCATGGGCCATTTTCTAGTGCAGAAGAAAGATGGTGAACAGCGCTAGCGATGCCTGAATAAGTGAGCGACCAGGGGCGTCTGCTGGGGCAGTGATCCTGGCAGAGGCCGCAGCGAGCCCGAAGGCCCTGGGGCAGGGTCTGAGTGGGGCAGTGACTGAGGCCAGGGTTAGGAGTTGAGCAGCTGCCAGGGGATGCACTCCATTGTCTCCATTGGGGGGGGGGTGGATAACTGAGACTCAGAGCAGGATTTTCACACATTCCTGTACTTGTAGGAGACACAGCTGGGTGCAGACCACCACCCAGTGCTGCTCCCAGGTGCTTCCCTCTGCTCTGCACTGCCTGGTGGGTGAGGAAGAACAGGGCTGCGAATTCGCACAGACCTGAGCAGAGCCTCCTTCCCTGCTGGCTGTGTGGCCTTGGGCAAGTTCCTCAAACTCTGTTTTCATCTGTACTCTGGCAGCAATGGATGTAGTAGTCTCTGTGTCCCGATGCGGTTCAGGTCCTGCTAGCTTTTCCCTACGAGCTCAGGGCTGGCTGCCCCATGAGGGATGCAGTGATCCTAAGGATGGCATCTGCTGCTGGGACTTTCGCCTCACTCTGCTCTGTCCTCCCCTCCCTTGGCCTCACTTTGCTGCAGGCTGGTGGCTACTGTGGTGGCATTAGCTTGGCCCTCGCCATGTCTGTGGCTGTCTCCAGGACCTGAGGGGAGAGCCCCAGCCCAGAAGTGTGGACCCAAAGAGCTTGAGCCCCCACAGGCCTGCTGCTGGGCAGGGAGCCTGTCCTCGTGGCCTGGCATAGGCTCTGGTGGGAGCTGCCCACCTGGCTGGCAGCCATGTGGCCTCGGCCTTCCTGAGACCTGGGGACTGGGCACACACAGCTTCTTGCAGAATCTAATCATCCTCCAGCCCTAAATGGGTGTTTGCCCTGACAGTCACCCTGGGAAGGGACAGGGATGAAGGAGCGCAGCGGACAGGCTGCTCTGCCGGGAGTGAGGCCAGGGCCTGGCTTGGCTGTGGAAGAAGCACTGGCCCGGCCCTGTAGCTGTGACCATGGCTTCCTGCCTGTCTCCCCAGGACCTGTGTCAGCTCATCACAGCTCCCCAGGGCCCTGAACACGATGTGGCACCCAGCTGGTACTCAGCTATTGTCTGCTGAAACAAATAAGGCATGGCAAAAAGTTTGCCACTGAGTTTTTATTTTTCTGTCCTCTGAGATTGCCATCAGGCCTACTCCTTGGTAAAATTGAGATTAATGTGGTTTATCTCAGAACCTTTTCCACTTCCCTTTCCATGTCTTTCTCCCTGCTTATTTGGTATCTTCTGTCTTTTCCCATCATCAGTCAGCTGTCATAAAGAAAATGATCAGTACATCTAATTTATACTAAAGTGAAAATGGCTGATAGGGCCATCTGTCTTTCCTTACGTTTCTGTAACAGACACTTCCTAGTCAAAAGGGGAGACTTAATGGCTCAAGGTCAGGCAGCTCCATCCCCCTTTGTCCCCTCAACAAAGATCTCCAGGCCACGGCTTCGCGGATGCAGCAAGGTATCCCTCCTCCCTCTGAGCTTTGGCTCTTTCTTGTGGTCTATGTCCTTGGCCTTCAGGCCCATGTTGGGATGTGAGGTCACACTTCACTTTGGTTTGTTTGTCTTCCTGCCTGCCTCCTTCCCTCCATCTTTCTTTCTATTGTGCAGTGCTGCTGGGCAGGCAGCTGTCCCCAGGCAGACCCCGGGAATTGTTCACCACAGGCTGTCTGATCAAGCCTAGAGCCTTTAGCATTCCGGACCTCCGTTTCCTTTCCTGTACAACAGGCTGAGCCCTGGGCTCCCAAGGCAGGTCGTTAAGTGCCTTACTCATTTGGGACGGAAGGGCCGGCTCCTCCCAGTGACAGAGGCTGGGCAGGTGCCTGGCTCCCACCTGGACACAAGCATCACCCAGCACAGGCACGCTGCTTATCATCCGCAACGAGGGGGAAACAAGAAGAAATCAGAAAGGGGCATAGGGAGAAAATCTACCCCTGAGGACCCTAAGCAGAGCCGCACGCACAAGTGACGCGAGAGCTGTGTGTTCTGAGGGACAGAGACGTCTGATCCAGCAAGGCGTGGTAGTACGCGCCTGTAATTCTGACGCTCTGGGAGGTTGAGGCAGGAGGATCCCAAGATCCAGCAATTTAGCAAATGAAAAAGGGCTGGGGAGGGAGCTCAGCGTGAAGGCCCTGGGTCCAGTCCTCAGTACCGGGGAAGCCATCTGTTCCAGCCAGAGGAGCCACAGCTAGAAACTCGGCCACCGAGGAGAGGGCCTGAGGACTTGGATGCCAAGTTTGCCCAAAGTCATAAACCGGAGACCCCAGGTTTGTTAGAGTGGAAGGGACATTCCTGCCCCTGCCCCCTCCCTACACCTCAGCGCTGGCCCAACACTGACTGGGCAGGGCGGAGTCTCATGTTGTGAACTCTCAGGGCAAACAGGTGGCCTCGAAGCGCTTGGTGAGTGTCAGCCGTCTGCCCTCCCAGCAAGCCCCGCTGGCTGAGAGGTGCTCGGCTTAGGGACCTCGCTGCTCCGCTCACTTCTCCACAGCTGGGTGGACAGCTGGCTCGCAGCAGGCGTTTGCTAACTGAGTGAACAATGTCCTGCCAATCGCAAGGTCAGAAGCACAAGCAAGGGCCTGGGGAGGGCGCAGCAGGGTCGGCGTTGGGCCTGAGAGCTAAGCAGATAAAGAGGTGGGTGGGGCTGTGGAGCCCATGCCCTGTGAGGCCCAGGACCTGCTGGTGATACTCGGCACCCTCCAAATGACACAGGGACAAAAACTGATCTCCCAACCTAAAAGGTACCTGGGATGAGTTCGTGTTCTCTAAAACTGAATAATGAATTTTAGGCACAAACAGGTTATGAGAATAATATATTTATTGAGGGAAAGAAAGCTCCTGTCCAAGAGAGGGAAAGGAGGAGGGCCCAAGTGGGTAGTGCCCGGGAAGCTGTCTCTTCAAGGGACTTTTATAGAGGAAAACCATGTGAGGCGGGTCTAAGGTGGTGGAGAAGACATGGGAACTCGCTTAGGTGGGCCTGAGGTGGGACAAAACTATGGTCAGCCAATGAGATTACAAGCACCATTGCTCAGGTAAAACTGACTAAGTCCAGTATTTAATGGGGAAGCAAATATTAGAATATTAATATTCTAATATTCTATTTAGAATATTAATCCCTGATGCCCATCTGTAGGGAAGCATGTGTTTCTTCTTTTGTCTTGGTCTTGAGGTGTGGTCCATACAGGAGTGTCTGTCTCTTCCAAGTTGCAAGCTCACCTTGTCTTCCATCTTGTCTCCTGGAGGGCCTGGCTCTGTCTGACTGCCTATAATATTACTATCTAATTTATCTGCCTGCAACACTAGGGTTGTTGGAAGCTTTCTCAGCAAGCTAATTCCACCTAAAGTGTTAAGGACTTCTGGGACTATGTGTGCCCAAACATCACCATGAGCCTCATCCACTGCTAGCTTGGCCAGCGGCTTGGGAAAGGCTATAGGCCGGTAGTCACAGCCACGTCTCTGACAGGCTGCGAAGTCAATCTTGGACCAGGACATGGCCAGGCCCACAGGGCAACCTGACCCTGTGATTGCAGGCAGATGTATAGTGGCTGCCTGGAAGGCCAGGGCAAGGGCCCGGGGACCCTTCCCAGAAGTCTGAGTGCCAAGTTCTCTTCCCCTCCCCTGAGAGATGTGGCTCACCAAGGGTGGTACACTGAGGTTGTCCCCAAAGAGGGTTTGCTTCAGTCCCTTGGCTTGGGGAGGAGGAAGAGGTGCTGAGTGGCTGCAGGCATGACTGGACATGGCCTGTGGCCTGAGACTGGCTCTGCCCTCGTCTTCATTCAGGAGATGCTGAGATGCAGGGCAACAGCAGCCTGTGCTACAGGGTGGAGGCCGAGGGCCGCACCTCTGCCCGAGCCCCACTGTCCCAGCTCTGTGGAGGACCTGGGAAATTTTAGAAGAGCAGACTGCAGCGCAGTGACACTACAGTCCCTCAGGCCCCCAGCCTGCACAGAACGGCGCTCACCCCGACTTCTGGTTAAGCAAAGGTCAGAAGCCGTGATGTCCTTGCAAATGAAGGAAGTGATGGCTTGATCTCTTATTGTTAGAGCATGGGCTCTTCTGACCCTGGGTCTGGGAGCTGAAGTAAAACAACGCCGAAACAAAGCCTTCTAGAATATTCTGCCCCTTCCCATTGCAGACAGCAACGTGTGAGGTGAAGGCTGCGCCATCAGCCTGCCTTCCTAGGCGAGAACGATGTAGACTGAGCTCCCCTCTGACCTGTGTGGACTTGTAGAGCTGGTGAGCCACAGAGACTGGGGCCTGTTTGTTACTGTGGCACCCTCAGGTCTCTCCTGAAAGATACAGGAAAGAAAAAATGCAAGTGGCCCCATTTGTAAGGCTCCTCTATGCTTCAAGCCAGTTACGTGAAACATCTCATTCAATTCTCACGATATTTCCATGGAGAGGAGGACTTGGCCTTGCCACCGCTGTTGTCATTGTTGTCTGCAGATAAGGAGACAGGCTGCAGAGGAATCCCATCCTCCTAGGTCCCCAGGCTGAGCCAGACCTTGACGACAGCCCCTTGACCTCTTCCAACCAACTCCACTGACTGAATTGCCAGTGACCAGCGCTACGGTTCCCCTTATCCCTGGCGGTGTGGCCCAAGACCCCAGGGAGCTGCCAGCCCCAAACTCCACACACACACACACACACACACACACACACACACACACTTCTGATGAAATTCATAAATTAGACACAGTGAGAGACTAATGACAGCAGCTAGTAATAATAATAATATTGGTAATAATACTGACGATGGTCGTAAATCACCGTACGTGATCTATGTGAACATGGTCTCTATCTCGTGTGAGTGAAAAGAAATACTAATATTTTTGACCTGCAGTTGACTGTAGGTAACCAAAACCATGGCAATGGGCCTGCAGACAAAGGGAACCCCACAGGGTGGGCCCCCTGATGCTGATCCCTGGGCCCCTGGGTCTGCTGTTGGAGTCTCTGGAGTTGGAGCCCCTGGGGTTGGAGCCCTGAAATGGGGAGGTCCCAAAGACCCTGGAGCTGGGGTACCATCCACACCTGTCTTCTTCTTTGTCTCCCTGCAAATACCCCCGCAGGATGCATAGCTACTAAGCACTTACCAGCAAGCTACTTTTTAGAAGGTTTCCTTGGGTTAGTGCGCGTCTGCAGCACGTAGTGACCGCGTTCCTTGCGAGGAGCTGCGGCTGTGCATCCCATGTTTCAATTCCTTTTACAGCGCCCTTCCCCTGTGCCCTGTTCCTTCATTCCTTCCCTTTTGCAAAAGATCCACCTCCCTGTCTGTTGGTCCTGTGGGTAGCACCCGCTGAAGCTGGTGAGGAAAGAGGAAAAGGGTTGGCAGCCAGGGTCAGGTAGGCACAGAGCATGAGGCCTCCTGCCGTGCACGCCCGCCTGATCTTGCTTGCGCTGTTCTCTGGGCAAACCCAGCCTGCGACATCTCGGTGTGTCCTAGCACTTGGGCAAAGCTTTGCGTTTATCCAGATTGCATGAAATCAGAATCTCCAGTGGTCTCCCCAAGAGCACAGGGGTCATATCAGAAGGCTGAATCTTCCCTGTGGTTTTATTTTCTAAACTAGGTCAAGGGCATCTGTTTCCTTTGGTCATTCAGAATCTCCTAGAGGGACTTGACAGGGTTTGTTTGCTTCTTGAAGCTTCTGGGAGTTTCCAGATGTTTCCTTTTCAGGCTTGATCTGAAAATTAAAAAAAAAAAAAAAGTACCAAGGGCAACTCTGGCTTCATTTGTTCCTTCTTGGGTTTCCACTTACAGAAAAAAAGAGATCTAGAAATCCTGTTTTTCAGCTGAATTATAAAAAAGACAGTGGAATAGCAGTCAGGTGGAGGGCAGGAGGGGTACAGGGAGACAGGCACCCTGCTAGGAAGGAAATAAAGAGCAGTAGAGGGGGATGAAGCCTGTGGCCCAGGGGACAGGGGCAAGGTGTGTGCTTCAAGGACATGTGTAGAGCGAGAGTCCTTTGGGCCAGAGGAGGAGGTGGGGCCAGGGAGCTGGTGTGTGGGGGGATGCGACTGAGGGATGTGGGGTGGGGTCCCCCCAGCAGGGCAAAGGGCAAGCACAGACAGGACAGCCTGGGGATGCAAACCCCAGAAGGGCCTCCAGGTCCAAAGGGTCACAGCCCCACCATGGACACCGCAAGCCCATCCTGATCAGGATCAGGCATGAGAGACCACGAAGACATGGAGACGATGCCAGTTTGTCACTTAACTGTACCACCCCTTAGCCTCTCTGAGCCTCAGTTTCCTCATGTGGAAGGTATAAGTAATCAGCCCACCTGGCAGGACTTGGCCAGGCCGCAGGGCCCGGGACTGCCCAGCGTTAGTCTGGGTATCACTGCCAAGGCAATTGTGAAAGATAAGGAGGACACTGGAGTCGATAAACTGAGGAAAGCACTTTCCTTCCACATTGTGGGTGGGATTCTTCTAGCCGCTGAAAGGCTTAATAGAAAAAATAACGGATCTCTCAAGAAAGAAAGAGTTCAGCTAGCAGATGCTTTTGAACCGGAGCTGCAGCATCAACTCTTCGCTAGATTTCTAGCCTGCCAGCCTGCCCAACAGATTCTGGACTTGTATGATTTCTTAAAATAAATCTCTCTCTCTCTCTCTCTCTCTCTCTCTCTCTCTCTCTCTCTCTTTCTCTCCCCCTCACACATACCACACACCCACACTGTCCTATTGTTTCTGTTTTTCTGGAGAACCCTGGCTAATACAGGAGGATTAAAGATAAAAATGTAACGTCAGACGTCAGACATAAAAGAATACTGGTGCTCCTCTACTTCCCGTGGATGGGGCTATATCCGGTTAACACACTGCAAGTTGAAGATACGGTGGATCAAATACATCTCATGTGCTGGTTTGGTGAGCACTGTGGCTGGGCAGAGTGGGCCCTGGGGAGACAGACTCTGTGCCCGGTGATGCAGGAGCGGATGCAGGGTTCCACTGCTGCTGCCAGGGTCTCGATGGAGGATTGCATCACATGGCTAGGCCAAGAAAAGTCAAAGCTCCAAGTTTAACACACAGTTTTATTTGATGTATAGCACTTTCATACCATAATAAAGTAAAACAAGTAAATGAAAACAAGCCAAGCCAACCTAAGCTGGAGGCAGTGGTACATACTGTGAGATCCCATTTATACGAGATTCTAGAAAAGGCAAATGGAATCTGTCATTGGCAGCAGCGGATCTGCAGTCGCCCAGGGGTGGGATGGGGGTGACTGACTGCAAGTGGGTCAGGACAGTGTCGGGATGATGGAATGAGGTGTGGGTTCACGGGCAAGCACATTTGCTAGAACACTTACAACTGGGCTGGGGAGATAGTTTGGTAGTCTAAGTGCCCACCTGGAAAGCCCAAGGACCTGGGTTTGATCCCTGGTACTGCATGCAGTGCCAGCCACTGAGACTGGGCATGTTGGTGTATAACTGTAATGCCAGCACTGGGGAGGCTGAGACAAGAGGATCACTATGAGTCTGAGCTGCGTGGTGAGACCTGTACCAAATAAGTAAATGGATGATTAGATTATTAAAATGCCTACAACTGTACTCTTAAAAATGGGTGCCACCAGGGCTGGCACAACTGGAAAGGACAACCAATGGAGGAAGCGGGCCATCCTCCTCATGTCATACATGCATGTTAGCTCGGGGTGAAAATTATATCCACATATAAGTGTGAAAACTCTAAAACATAAAGAAGAAAAGACAGGAGAAAGTCTCTGTGACTCTGGTAGGCAAAACCTTATCACAAAGAAAAATATTGATCAGCTGGGCTTCTTGGAAACTTTTAAAAATAATCACAGAAAGGAAACTGACAGTGGACTGACTGGAGAAATATCTGCAAACCAAATGCCACCAGACAAGAGACTGGTATGTAAAATATGAAGAACCATTACAAGTGAGTAGTGAAAAGGCAAATAGTTCAATTTAAAATGGGCGACAGGTCTCAGATATTTCTCTCAATAAGTCATGGCCAATAAGCATGCAAAAAGGTGATCGATATCACTAGCCATTAGGGCAATGCAATTTAAAACCAAAATGAGATGCCACTTCACATCCACTAGGATGGTATAGTGAAAAAGATTGATAACAACAAGTGTTGGGGAAGGTGGGGAGAAATTGGAGCCCCCATACGTCATTCCTTGATGGGAATGGCAAATGATGTTTTGGAAAACAGCCTGGCAGTTCCTCAAAAGGAATTCTGGAGCAAGCCTAGGGCCTGGCAATTCTACTCTGGGGTGCAGGAATCCCTTGGAGAGAATTGGCCTGGATGACGTGCTGCTTCAGTGGCCTTGGGCACTCATGAGCCACAGAAGGCTCCCACGTGGAGCCAGTCTCAGAGCCACAGAGCTTGCACGGAGGGCGTGGGGTTGTGCTACTCATAAGGGCAAGGGCCAGTGCACTGTCCTGGAAGCACCATTGCCAAGCCCTGGCCTTGTGCCTAGGTGGGGTCTGAGCTGTGTGTGTGGGTCCCTGCAGCCACCACCCTCTTAGTCCTGGGCATGGCTGCCAGGGGCAGGGTCACGCAAGGTGGGGATCTCTAGAAGCCACGCTAGGAAGGCTACCCCCGTGGCCCCTCTAAGTGCACAATCTGTGCTCAGACCACCTGCTGCTCAATGGCTCCAGCTGGTGGGTCTCCACGCGGGCCTTGGTGGCAGCTCAGAGTTTGGCTGGTTAAGCAGGATCCTCCTCTGATGGTGTGGGGGCTGAGTGGGGTCTCCTCTTTCAGCCCAGAGCAGGCTGAGCCAGGCTCCCATGTCAGCCATGAGAGCTATTTTTAAAAGCTTCTCTGTCCTAGAAGGGCCCCCAGAGTTTTGATGTTGACGACTTCGTCCTGCTGTCAGGACAAAGTGGGTGTAGGATTCAGAGAGTGCAGTGGGGCGGCAGCTCTGTGCCCCTTTAATTAATACCACTGCCTCACAGCAGAGGGTGTGGAGGCCCCCCGGGCATCCTTCCTATGTTTAATTCCTGTTCCAGGGTCTTCTGCTCAATGATAGGTTTGTCTCCAGAATGAAAGGGATGGTAGGAGGCAGAGATTCTGAAGGGCCAGAGAGACAGGAGAGAGAGACAGACAGAGGCAGAGAGCAACAGGGGGGAGGGAGATTCCCAGGAGGGTCTTCTAGTTGACATGGTGGAGCACACCTTGTAATTCCAGCAGTGGGGAGGTTGAGGCAGGCAGATGCCTGCAAGCTAGCAGCAGGTCTGGGCTACATCGTGAGTTCAAGGCCAGCCTGAAGCCTGTAGTGAGGCCCTGTCTGAAAACCAAACAAAAAATTTAAGCGTCTTCTAAACTCTGAGGCACCTGGCCCGAAAAGACTCCCAGAAGAGGGACAGAGAGGCCAACGACGGCGGCGAGACGTGTGCACAGGGAGGGGTGGAGGCAGGAGTGTCCCCGTTCGGAATCTTGGCGTTAACATTTATCTGCTGCCTGAGCGTGGATAAGCCATGGTTGTGGCTCCACGGCACAAATAATAAAAATAATTAAAACAATTGTTTTCGGGAATAAAGCCAAACTTAACTACGTATTCCTAGGACAGCACCTGGTCCGCGGTGGACAGACCGCATGCTCCTTCCTCACTGTCCTCTCCAGGCAGACTTTGGTGGGTGGGGGCAGGGAGCCCGAGCCTTAGTGCTGTGAATCTCCCGCCACCCAGCACAGGGCCCGGCGTGTGTCCCTTGCGCTCCATGAGTGCTGACCGTGAAGAACTAAGTACCATCGCTGCACAAGGTGTTGCACAGCCCCGGGCGGCCACGCAGGGGTGTACCGCTGGGCCTGGGGTGCAGTGTGGCTGGCGGAGAGACCCTGGGAGCCGTCCTCCCGTGCCTGTGCCTGTGGCCCCGGGCTTCTGCCCGCCCCCGGATGTGCCCTACGGAACCTCTGCCCTTCTGTGTGGCTCCCAGAACAGGCAGGCTGGTTGCCATAGAAACCAGAGGTTTCAAACAGGACAAAGCACAGAGAGAGAGCGATGGACAGAAACCTGCAAGCACATTATGGAGCACGAAAAGAGACGCCTGCGAGGCTGTGGGGTGCAGTAAGGGTTTCACTGCCGCTTGTTTAGGAAAAAAGTAAAAAATAAAATCTCCGTAAAGCCCCAGTCACAGAGCTTTATTGCTGCATTTGTATCTTTTATGGTTTTTCCTTTTTCTTTTCTTGGAGCCAGAGCCTGGCAGAGCAGTCTGGGGCGCTGCGGCACACGGCGCAGCCCTGTAGTCCTGCCGTGCCCCTCGAGCGTCCCGGCATCCTGGGGTCTTCTGGCTCAGAGCCCCTGGAGCCCGGGGGCCCCTCAGCGCACTTGCGTCACCAGCTGTGCTTTTGCTTCTGAGTGTCCGCTCTGGACGGCACTGCAGGAGGCAGACAACAGTGTCCTCTCTTCTTCCCAAGAACTTAGTCCTCGCTTGGGAGAGTTCGGCTTCTTGTTTTAAACCATCAGGCTGATGAGGGACTTGTGCTTCTCACCAAGAGAGAGGAAGAGACCAGGATGACTTGCAGGCTGAAACGTTCTTTAAAAAATGCACAAAACAGCTCTTTGTCAAACCTGGGGCAACAGACAGTGCAGGATTGTAAATGGGAAGAGACAGAAACAAAAGAAGGGAGCCCTGGGGTTGTCTCGGTGAAGGCTGGGGATGAGGTAGGGGCAGCTCCAGCCCCTGAGCACAGAGAGGAAACCCCATGAAGTCCAGCAGGGGACCTGCGGAAGTAGAGCTGGTGGATGCAGGGGCAGCGGAGGCTTGCAGAATATAACAAATGCAGGGAAGGTGAAAGATAGATAGATAGATAGATAGATAGATAGATAGATAGATAGATAGATAGATAGA
>NDGN011517811.1:3034-22215 GCA_002564285.1 Tympanoctomys barrerae | reverse complement strand
TTGAGATAAGATCTCAAGTGGGAATTTCTAAAAGGGAATATAAAAAATAATTATTGATTTTATGGCCCACAGGCAAGTAGCTTATAAGGTTTAAAGAATCGTTGGGCTGTAACAACAACATCAAAAAAGTTCTTAAAGTTCTGCAATGAAACTGGCTTCTCCTGCTACTAGCTCTGAGGTTGCCCACCCTTCTGGCCAAAACATCTCTACTGACCTGCTTTAAATGTGGCCAAGCTGTACAGATGTTGACATGGGGCCTGATGACTCATTTCTGGGACTATTAAAATATATAGAATTGGCTAGAATATGAAAGATAAATGCAAAAGAATATGAAGGATAGATAAATGCAAATAAATTATTTTTTACATTGTCCTACTGTTTTCCACAACTTATTTGAAATATATTTGCATGATATTTTAATTGCAACTAGTACTGGAGACAAGTTGCTTTCCAGTTTTAGTCAGAAATCTTCCATTAACAAAAGGAAATGGAAATGCATGGCTCCTTTATCCTCTTTCCCTTAGCTACTTTATAAAAGTGAGTATGTTCACATTCATTCTACTTTTTACTTCTTTGTGTCCTATTTTGTGGAAAGAAAGAGGGTAGATGAGAGAATATGGTATTTTTGCTTTTTTTTTTTTAAGAATTAGGTCTTTTTATAGGGAGAAATACAGTAATTAAAAGTCATCTATACACAACATTCTCCTGAAAATGATTTTAGTGAGGCTTGTTATTTCTTCTCTGAATTATTGAGTTTTCTTTCAGGTTTATTTTATTCTGATATTTGTATACATTAAATGTAGAAAGTCCTTAAGAACTTTCTGTTAGAAACCATACATCAAGATGATAGACAATGGAAAGAATCTCTACCCATTTATTAGGCTTTAAATGAAGACCGTAAGTCCTACATGAAACAACAGGAATTAAAGAATTGTGTGTGTGTTGGGGGGACCAAGAACATTGGAGCACTTTCCTCTTTTAAGTAACTCTACTTTACATTCTTACCACGTTTAAATATGTTACTAAGACAAGCTCCAGTACTGATTAGCGCCATAATGGAAATGGCTGCTCTTTAGACTTTTCTTCTGCTAAAGATATTTGCATTAGAACAAAGTTCACTCTCTTCAGGCATCACAGAGACATTTTGAATCATCGACGATCAAGGAGAGGAAATCTTTCAGGAATATCTAGGGGACCGGAGGTGTCATATCTTTGAAGAAAGACACTTAACTCCCTTGGTGGGACTTACCACCAGCAAGCCGTTGGATTGACACGATAATGACATTGGTGGAAATGTGTGATCAGCTGACTCAGGCACACAATTTACTCCTTCCTTCCTTATCCTGACCCTGAATAAACTGTTTGATGTAGTCCTGGTGACAAGCATGATATTAAAGGTACCCACTAACTTGTTGGAAAAAAGCATTGAAATAAATAGACATTGAGGTGAGTTATAAGGCAAAAATAATTATTTTTTGCATGTTATACTCTACGATCTAAAATGTGTTCTCTACGTAAGAATATAGTTTTAATTGAAATAGCTTATGATATGGAATGTTTTAACAAATATTTCTAGAGGAAAATCAACACATATTTATCATCATTAGGAAACTGCAAATGAGAAAAAGAAACACTGAAGACCTCCTTACCAATACATTTCAGCATGGGAAAATTTCTGCTGTACACTGGACTGTTTACTTGGCAGAGAAGTGGCTCATTGCAATGCACACTCTCCGTTTCAGTAGAAGAGTGCTCTGTTGTCAGAGGCACTCCACACCTTTTGATCTTTTGATGGTCTAAATACACACAGGGCACTGGGGATCTAATTAACCTAAAATCTGGTTATGCTATTCATCAGCAAATGGAACTTCAGTGTAACTTTACTGTAGAAAAATACATAGTGATATCTCAATTACCAAATCGCCTAAGAAATAAATTATTCTATACACACCTGTCCCTTGCTGAATGATTTTAACTCTTCTGTAAAACACCTGCCCCACTAAGTAAAACACTTAAGTGAAAAAATCAATTCCAACAAGATTAATAAGGAAACAAAGAAACCAATAATATCAGATAAATATGGGATAATAATTTTGAAGTAAATAAATATATTTGGTTTCTAAAATGCAAAGTAATTATTCACCAAATACATGAGACTTCCAACCAGTGATAGATAACTTAAAAAGTCAGCTTCAGAAGCAATATATTTTTCTCTGCACTCTTTTATTCACATGTTTTTAATCTGCCTAAGAGCTGGTTCCTGATCTGACTTAATGTCCACTTAAAAATAAGACAGAATTAAATAACAGGGAAATATATCCTGTCTGGAACATCTCCTATCAAGGTGCATTTATTCAGCGAAATTTTAGGTAGAAAAGCCTTCCCAAAAGGAAGACATTTGTTCAATGCTTTTAAGAAAATTCTTTTTCATTCAGCTGAGAGAGCTTTTGGAACTTACCTCCATTTTTATGGGAACTATTGGTCACGACCTTGAAGTCTATAGCAGAAACAGGAACCAAGGAAGCAGACAGGTTAAAGTTCACTCAAAGATAAGGAACCACTGGATTAAGGCAGTATGACATCAAGTTCTTCAATGCGGAAGACAGTCAAATGCATGCATGCAATGTTGTAGAAATGGGATGGTAGAAGAATCAAATTTTAAGGATGAACAGTCCCACAAAGCATAGCTCCAACATGGACAGATACAGTTGGCCTCTGCTTTCTATGTCCAGGTTGCATGAGGAGAGAGCTGAGACTGGAGAAAGGCAGTGATTTGCTTTTTATGTGGATATTGTCAGTGTTCTTTTCCTACTTTGGAACTTTATGCCTTGATTGGATTAGATTTGACTATGGTACTGTTTGTACTCTTTCTAAAGAAAAAAAGTCAGTATAACTTATAGTGGGATTGAAAGAAAATTCTCAATAAATTGCAGGCTGTTTAGAAAGAATGGCATTTTCCTGGGCCCCTCAGCTGTGCTAGACTGTCTCCTATTTTATTATTACACAGATGAGGAGGTTCAGGTGAGTAGTGTAAGAACAGAGGTATCAAAAAAAATCACCTGACCAAATACTTTTCCTCATGGATTTTACCATATTTAGTGAACCAATGTGCATCTCTGTTGAATTGCAGAATTGTCAATAGGGATGATACATATAGCCAAAATAAACATTCATTTTACCTAGGATACTTCACTATAAACTCAAAAAATAACTGCAGGGTATCTTTAATTTTTCAGACAGTAAGAGTAACATCTGACAGACAATGTAAAGTACTAAGTGATGCTCATTAACACTTTTAACATTGAAGAATATGGTGAATTCAAACTAATTCCACAATTGGAGAAGATTATACAGTTTTCCATGATGTACAGCTTTTAGGGCATAGTGCTTATTAAAGTGATTGAATTTAAATAATATATAAGATGGTTAGTGATTTCTTTGGCCTTTTCATGTGATGATACAATTATGAGACAAAGATGCCAGGAACCAAGATTATATGCAATGCCCTCCATTCACCTATTATCACTTATTAACCATATGACAATATTTTAACTATTGAGCTGGATCCAATGAATACAGCATAGGAGCTTTAGGGGAGAAGGGAAGCAGGAGGCCTTCCAGTGTAGGGTTTAAAGAGGGTTTCCTTGATGAGCCACAACAACTTTGGGTTCTTAAAGAGAAAACTCTACAAGAATCCCTCAGGTAAGGGATGACACAGCTGCTGGGACACTGCTATCCAACTCTACTTCCTCATAATACAAGTGAATAAGCAACTCTCATGCTCTGAAATTTTGGATGTAAGCATGTATCACTTTTAAGTTAAAAACCAGACTAGGGCTGGCCAGATAGCTCAACAGATTAAAGTGCCTGCTTAAGCTGACACAGGGGTCAGGGGTTCAATCCCTGGCCTGCCTTGCTGGCCCTACCCCCAGGTCACACTGAGACAGCAATTGAGACTGGGCATGGTGGCACATGCCTGTAATTCCAGCATTTGGGAAGCTGAAAAACAGGTGGATCATTATAAGTCTGATCTGTGTAGTGAGACTCTGTACTAAATACATAAAAATAAATAAATAAATAACCAGAGTAATTTCTCTCCATGGCTTAGTTTGAACTGTACAATTTAATCCAGAATTTTTGTATTGCTTAAAGTTGACAGAACACTTGGGCTCTCTTACCAGTGTATACAGACACTGATAGAAAGCATTCATAAACAGGGATTTTTTTTTTGCATACATTGAGAAAATTCTAGTATTTCAAAAACTTTCCTTTAGATTATTCTCTTTTAAGTTCTATCATCATTACTGGTTCATCTGCACTTTTTTTTCTATATCTGTCATACAACTGAAATGATTTTGTGGGATTTTTTTTCCCGTGTTAAATACAGTCTTTTTTTTTTTTTTTTTCTAAATTCATTGCAATTGAGAATGTCATTTATCCTTCTGCCCATTTTTCTTATATTAAAAGGTCTCCTGCTGGAATTTAATTTCAAGTTAAATCTTTACCCCACCCTCAGGCTGTGAGGCTGAATTAAATAAATCCCACTAAAAGTAATAAACCACTCTTAGCTGTGGTCTTGTGATATCAGTTGTCAGCCTGTCAGAGCAAATCTGAGTGTTAAATTCGCTGCCTGTGCTTGTGAGGAAAGAATCAGAACAGGAAAAGCCCAGGGTATCAGAACCACTGTAGTCTTCCCAGCTTCATCTCAGCTGCAATACTTAATTAAGCATGCAAGGAAATATCTTTGAAGATGATTTTCTTGATGATATCCTTTTAAAAATTCATACTGATATTAATACATAAAGGCTGAGCTGTCATTATCACAGTTTATTTAGAAATATTGCAAGCCTGTGAGATCTGTTAACAAGAAGGTAGAGTTTCTTCTTTTGTTGAGGGGAGGAACAAAACAGGCCTACCATCCTGATGGGAACTGATAAGTTTAGATTTGATATATTAGTCAGCACTGGTACCCAAGTACATGACTGAAAAGTAGGCAATTTGAGAGAGAGAAAATATTTGATCAATATTCCCTCATGAAAATCAGTCCACAAGGAAATCAGTCCACGGAACACATCCAGTTTCTCATGCCTCCAAATAAAACACACTGAAAAGAGGACATAACATGTTCCCTTGGTACTCTGTTCACGATGTGGGGACACTGGGGATGATCCCTGTTTCATCCTGGATTTATGGGTGCTCCTGATAAAATATGACAGCTGGCTTCAAATCTGTCGGCTTGCTATTCAGCTGCGCCAATTTACAAAATATTTGTTTGTGCTTCAAGCATTGACTTTTCCAAAACGAAGGATCTTAAAAAAGGAAAGATCCAAGCATTAGTTTCTCCATATTAAATCCTGAAGAATTAAATATATACAGCCCCAGATCAATATTGCCAGTGACTTGGTATTTTTAAAGAACAGGACAACAGCTCAGCAGATTAACTTCGTCCTCTCCATGGGTAAGCACAATATTGCCTTCTGCGGAGATAGAGCTGGAGGAATTCCCAGGGGTGGGGGCCCTGAACACAGGCAATTCTCTCAACAGGGTTTCAGTTGAGAATTGTGGGATGTAGAGGATGATGGACGTGTTCCTGTAATTATTGTAGTCGCGGCATTCATCTTTCTATCGACGCAGCGACTTCATCCAGTTGAGCGCTGGGTACATACACTCAACACTTAAGACCTTCTAACTCAAGCTTTGCCTCCTATCTTTTTAAAAATTCCTATCACTTGCTCATTTGGACACGGAAATAGGACTAGGGAAAGCACATTCTAGGAAATAGCTTTATCCCTATATTTTAAATTAAATATTACTGATCAAGATGATGCTTTTTTGATTTGTTATAACTGTGGGTAGTACAAAGTCATGTGTTTTTTCCCCCCATACCCTCATGAAGCAGTAAATTACAAAAAGCAAATGGAGGGAAAATAATTTTTCAAGTTCTTATGGCAAAACACCAATGTATCCGATTTCTATCATAGAACTTAACTTTTTATATAGTGGGAAAATGCCTTCACATCTGTAGTGAGATTGTTTAGCAGCAGTACTCTGAATTAAGCCTAAAGGAGTTTGTGCTTTAAACTTAGGCCTTAATTTTAAATCATTAGCACCCATATTTATTAAAATTTCTGTTTTTTAAGGTGCATAAGTCCACATTTAATATATTTTCACTTGGATTATATTTGCTTATTTACCATGTTATTATGATAAACAAATGGACTTTGTAATTAATGAGGGCTGCCTGGGAGTCCAGCCATTCCATGTGGTAACTGCTTTGTGAGGACTCACTTTTCTACAATGATGCTGAGCTTTCTCACATGCAAAATAGGGATCCCATTGCTTATCTTAGAAAACTGTTGTGAAGGTGACTAAAAATAAGGCCTCAAACAGCCACTGGGAGGATATCCAGCTGCTATCAGGCACTTCCTTTTGACTTTGAACTGAGAACAGGTTTATTATCTATGAAAATCCACATTGATAGATTCAGCTGAAATTCCTGTAGCAAAGAAATTAAGGGGTGTGTGTGTGTGAGTGTGTGTGTGTTTAAATTTTATGTATTTGGTACAAGGTCTCACTACACAGCTGAGACTCACAGTGATCCTCCTGTTTTCGGTCTCCCCAGTGCTGGGGTTATAGGCATGCACCAGCACACCTGGTCTCTGTGGCTGGCTTTGCACCTGGGAGCAGGGCCAGTGTGGCATGTGGTGCCGGGGATCAAACCCTGGTCTCTGCGATTGCCTAAACAGGCGCTTAGTCTGCTGAGCTATCTAGCCAGCTTTAGAAAATTTTTGAGTCAAAGATATGCCAATGATAATTTGGAAAGAAGCAAACATCTCTCAAATACAAACAATTTTCCTTGTTAGTGAAATTCTGATCCTGAATTTGATTTTGATAAATCTTAAAAAAAATCTTATTAAGATTTTGATCTTAATAAATTTTTGTAAGATGAGACAGTTTCCTATCTAAGTTGTGAAGATATAACCTGCAGCAATGATGAGCCAGTTTCATGTCAAGGTTTCTGCTACGCCCAAGAGGCAGTGCAGTGGCTACAACTGAAGTAAAGTCGCCTATTGAACAGTAAAGAAGGAACACAAGCAACTTGAAAAACAGCAACGGTTAATATGTATATGAGCGTATGGACTGCAGTGGGAGCAAATGATATGTGATAACAAAGGAATCACAACTCCATTTTTGTAGCATTGTTTTCATTGCTATACCAGGTTCCCAACTGGCTTCAGGTTTAACTATTCCCACGGGAGAATAAAGAAAAAAGAAATGGAGACTTTTAATGTTCAGGTAAGATTATTAGCTAATTTTACAATGATGGAGCTTAAAATGACAATATAGTCTATGAAATAATAGAAGTTGTGTAGTTCAGGGTTCCATGGACAAGTTAAGCTGGAGGAGAGTTACTTATTAAGTCATGCAAGCTATCTGTTCAGCTGCTGTCCACTTTTGTGACTTGACTCTACTGCTTGTGTTCTGAACCCCTTCCCACTGAAATATAATTTCTTGTGTAGTTATTTTAAATATAAGTGAAATTATATTAGAAATGTCAGTTAATGAAACTGACAGCCTCTTGCTTTGACAATCAGAGCCAAAATAATGACAATGAAGACAGTAATGTTTTTTAATTCATCTCATAGCTAAGAGTGCTTAACCATGTACTGGTCTTTGGTTCCAGTGAATAGCAGTTATCAGGGATGTGAATAGAAGATTTTTTTTTTCAAATTGAGTATAGTTTATTAAGCTCACATGTTAAATCTACATGGTTTTATCTTGTTTTTTTAAAAAATTATTTTATTTTATTTTTTATTTGTTTTATATTAAATAAAAAATATTATGTTCATAACTTTCATACTATTGATGACATAGAGAACAGTAAAGATTGTCACACATGTCACATACACACACATCAAAAAGTCTCATTGAATTAAAATACAAAACGAAGGATCAAGAACAGGGGTCTGAAACCTACTTATGGGATTTTAGGATTTAACACATAACTATAAATGTGAAATGTGAACAGAAGATTTTTGAGGCCTTGGTCATTAGCTTCATTTTTGGGAAAGAATAGACAAATTTTGACCGATTCCACCAAAAACTAACAGAATACTTAAGTATAACTGAAATGTAGAGGAGAAGCTGATTTTTTTGGCAAGGATTTTTGGGAGACACACACACACACACACACACATACAGAGAGAGAGAGGGAGAAGCAGAGAGGGTTACATTTCATCTTATCAAAGAGCTTAAAATGAGTTTTTGCTTTGTAACTAAACTTAAAAAAAGAGAAATATCCTTTTCTTCTAAACAATTATTGTGTGTTCATGTAATTCAATATGACTATAAGCGATATCACTGGTATATTTTCATTTTTTCAAATACGTATCTTTATTTTTCTTTATTGAAGAAAAATAATTTCGACAGCACTTTTAAAACATGAGCTTTGAGGAACCCAGGCCCGATGTCAGTCTCCCTGGATGAGAAGAAGCCTCGCCCTGGGTGATGAGGTGCTCCTAGGTAAGCCTCTTTAGGTTTCGCAAAGTGTAGCTTAGGGCTGTGCTCAGGCTTGGTGTCTAATGCACATTTGTTGATGGCTTCATGTAGGATTACAACATAAAGATTTAACTCTGGTTAAATGGTAAGAAAATGCCACATTCCCATTGTCCTGTCCCACAAATGCTACCATTTTCCAAAGGTCAGAAAGTCTTTGCTTTCAAAAATACACTAATTTCCTTCATATGTCACTATTAAAATTTTATAAAGGTTTTAAAAAGTGGATCTGAGTATGTATTTTAGCAATTCAGAATCAAATAATTACAGAGTACAAGGGCTGAGACAAACTTTCCAAAGCTTCCTGTTCAGGGATTATAAACTGAAATGCCTCTAAGGGTCAGGCGGGTAACATAAATACACAGATCTGGCTGGGTTTAAGTTCATAGGGGAGAGTGAAGCCCAGCCCGAAGCAAACTGCACAGACCAACCAGCTGAAATGAAATTCTGAATACAGAAAACAGTTTTGCGAGCTGCTTTCACTCAACCAGCTACCTGTTCAGGACGCCTGAAGACAACCCTTTAATTCTCATTAAAGGTACATTTCATCATGGCTTTGTCATTTTTCCTAAAAGTTGAAGCACCATCCCATAATTGCAGGGCCACAAAGAGCCACAAAAGGCACCGGACCTAACAACTTTAAATTGATTTTGTGGCATCCCAACACCTGCATGTCTTTGTTGTGTGAATTACTATCTAAATCTGGATGTAGCAGTGGTGCAGAATGACTTAACTCACATTTTTTTTTAGATTATAAAAGAAAGAAAAATACTCAAGTGAATTTCTTTATGTACCATTCATTGGCTTTGACGTCAGAGTAGCTCAGGCCTATTTTTATGGGCTGTATCCCCTCAGATAATCTGCCAGGCTCACTGAGTGTTAGTTATTTTAACAGAACATCGGGTTTATTTGCCATAAAGTGAGCTTAGCATTAATTTTCTTTTTTGCCTGTAAAGTGCTGAACACAAAGCTTGTCATGTTTGATGATCAGAAAATATGAATCTCCTACCTGCTATGCCCTAAACCCTTCCCCTCATCTTTTTTTCTCTGGATCTGGGCCTAAAACTTTTTAAACCAGTTGGCAATAAATTGGTCTGCATTCTGTCCTTTCACTCCAGCTGAGCTCATCAACAGTGCTGTGGGTTTTGTTTGTAATACATTGTCAGATGAATGCTTTTATATAAAAAATGAATGTAAACATTTTCTTTAAGGATCTTCCTTGGAGATTTCCACCTCCTGGTTAAATAACAATTTGTATTCTTTCAAGCACATTTTTTTTAAAGTTAATGTATCTTTCTTCTTTGTCTCTTTTCTTTTAGGAAAAATAAGATGTTACAGAACGCCTCCAAATGTTATGGGGTCTCTAAGTGTTCATTGTAGGAAATCTGGGTCTCTAAAATTAGCACCAGTGATTTGACAGGGTACGGAGCAGCTCGGCTATTATTTGTACGTGTTGTCAGAATGGCTACAGCCTAGAGTCCAGTGGGTTCCTTGGGGGGGAAAAATGCCCAATCACATGTTCTGATAATACACAATCATTTTAATCATTTTGAAAAAAATTAATGAATTTGGTCAAAGAGTCTCTGTTGTTTCAGCACACACAGACATAAAAATGGGCAATGGGCCACTGGAGGTAGTGTAATTAATTCAAAGCTTCAGTACCATTTGGGCAGGTTGAGATGTTTCAGGCTTGCTGAGTAGGTTTTCTCCAGACGTGGGTAAGAAGAAAGAAATATATTCTCCAGCAAATAGGGAGAACCCTGATATGTTTGCCTTACAAAACTATACATCTCACTGTGTACCAATAATTTGCCATGTTATTTTGTTTCTTCCTCTGTAGCCAGTGGGTAATACTTTAAAAAGGTAATACCCAGTGACACATCTGTGGCACAGCTTGCGTAATATTATCTACAACTCTGACTACTGTCATTTATAGGTGGTCTCTGTTTTATTTTTGGTTGGCTTTGTTTTGTTTTTCTATATTGCCTGTCCCATCTGATGCAGATTTTTTTTTGTCAGCCATTCAGACAAAGCATAAAAATGACCTCTAAAATTTTTATTTGGCCTAGGTGATGCTAAATGCTTTCCATGTTCCTCTACTTTTCTGGTGGTTTGAAACTGGCCTTCTCAAATGGTATCTTGTATCATCCTAACTTATTCAGGAACTCCTGTTATTTGTGATTTCTGTTGAAGTTTGCATTTGAACAGCTTCTGTTGAAGTTTGCATTTGAACAGTTCATTTGTTTGTATTTTGTTCCTGATTCCTGACTCTCTTGCTATAATCTCTGATGATTTTAGGAGTGTCATAAGGCCCTGGGCTCTCAGTTCCCTTGTTTTTCTCCTCAGCCTGTGTTGGGTTCGTGTTACCATCCACAGCTGTAGCTACTATGTGATCTTGCTCTCAGTTGGCCTTTGAGATTTGACAGGGTAAAGAGCTGCTCCGTTATTTCTCATACATGTTTTCTGGATGGCTCTGATCCTCATCTCCAACCAAAAAGAAAGCCAACCGTGTGTTCATTTCAAGGCACCACCACGTCCTTCTGGTTCTCTGGTCACCAGTGCCTATCTGTCTACCCACATTTTCACCAGCTCTGCTGTGTCACTTTTACCCACTCTACCTCTTCACTGTTTCCTTTTTGCTCTGTCCTCATTTCTTTGTGCATCAGCTCCACGTGCCCGATTTGACCCTTGTCCTTTCTCCCCAGCAGATGCTCTCATCCACCTCTTTTTTCATCATCCTCCCAGCAACCAACAAGCAGTGGTAAACACAGCTCAGATTAGCCCATATTCTGCCCTAATGGAGGTGCACCCAGACAGAGCTGGGCAAGGGCACTCAATCTGTAGACTCCTCTTCCTTTGCCTTTATGACTTGGGACCGCAGTTGGTCCTTCTACAGCTTGACAAGCCTTCCCCACTTCTCTCTCTCTCTAACTTACCAATCCCTTCTTTAG
Organism: Tympanoctomys barrerae; assembly: GCA_002564285.1. Lineage (NCBI taxonomy): Eukaryota > Metazoa > Chordata > Mammalia > Rodentia > Octodontidae > Tympanoctomys > Tympanoctomys barrerae. Next base: position 10,708 of record NDGN011517811.1, on the reverse strand, counting down.
AGGAATACTTGATTTTCTTTCTCTTTACTGATACTTGATTTCCTTTCTCAGTACTGCCTGTACTGAGCTGTCACTTTCACGTGCAGCCCTACTTCCTGTTTCTATCAGAAAGGAATTTTTTCCAGCCCAACATATGGGGTAACATTTGTTAAAGGTACTAAAATTCTTTTCTCAGAATATTGAAAAAAAATCATTAAATCCAATCATAAACAGCTCTTTATTTCTTTGAGGTCTCAAAGTTCAAAACCCATACATGCCCTCCTTATTACGGTATCTTTTTTCTTGGCTTAGTCATGGTAGTCCCATGTCTTGTAGAAGTTCAGTTTTAGCACAGTTAGCCTTCACAGGATTTAGCACATTGTTTAGGCAAAAAGAATAGAAATGAAAGAAGAAAGCAAAACAAAACCCAACAATATATTGCATGGGCTGCCTTCTGACTCCAGATCCTTCTATAGCTCCATGCCTTTACAAACAGGTGTGAGTACACATACAACACACATAGGGGCTGGTTAAAAAAGAATCAGCCTGTACCCATTTCTCTGCAATTTGCTGTTTTATTTTTCTTGATGAAAGAAGGAAAATTTCTCTCTATAGAGCACTTGAGATAACAAAACTGAATGCTGTGTTTCAACACAAAGAGGTTGTAGCCAGCTGAAGATGATAAATAACCATGAACTTGGAATGATCCCCAAACACTAGACCTTTATGGACTTAGGTAAAGACTGTCGTGGCTGAGGAACAATAGAAAGTGTTCAAGCAACTTTGTACAGTTTTGTGGAACCATTTCATCCTCTTCAGTTTTCAATCTTCACTGGTATAACCATGATGCACTGCACATTTCTAACACTTAGCAAGTCTTGACTTTTCTCCTTCAGCGAACCACTCAGTAAGTTTTATTCATTGGTGAGTGTTGTGTTGGCTGAAAAGACAACTTCAGTTCTTATTTTGAAAGCTTTGTGATTGTCTTTTTATAATGTATTTTTTTAAGTCCTAATTGTATATACTGGGTCTCCAACCAGGTATTTTTTAAACAAATTCTTTTTTTAAAGAGAGTACAACATAGCCTTAAGACAGAAAAATTACAAGTGATACAGAATTTCACTTAACAAAGTGAGATGAATTTCACAGTATTCATTGTAATGCATAGTGTTTGTGTCATATACATAAAATTTTACATACATAAATCATGTACATGTTTTTGTTATCGTTGTCACCATGAAATCTTCTGTCATTTTTTAATATCTTGCCTTTCTAACAGGTGATTGTTCAGATTTTCCATGTTCACATGTTAGAGGTGCTTCCCTAATCTTATCATTGCTTCAATAATAATGACATCACATCATTCTTGCTTAAATAATAATAGCATCACATTGAATACACAGGAAGAAAGATTCATAAGCATTGTCCAATGATACCATCTCTGGGTATCATACTCCTCTCTATCTTTGCCCTTGGATGTGGGTTGGATCCAGTGACTTGCATCTAATGAACGTAACAAAAGTGATTGCTTTTCATACCAAGATGACACAATAAGACCGTGTTGCATCCTGCTGATACCCAGGCTTACTCTTCTTAAACAGTCAGGTGCCATCTGGGGCACTTCCCAGTGGAGAGGGTTGAGTGTTCAGAGGCTGGGTGTAGCCTTAGGCTATGATGAGGTGGTGAGGTCCTCACTCTAGCAGCCAGCCTGCAACCATATCCTGATGATAATGACAGTCAGCTGTGACGTGCAGCTCCCTACCACCCTTTCAGATGACCACAGTCTTGTCCAACACCTTGACGTCAGCCTTGGAGACACTAAACAGTGGAGCGTGCCAAGTGGTGGTTGCTCTTGGAACCTACAGAGACCGAAATAATAGCTCTTGCCAAACCACTGAGTTTTGGTTTAATCTGCTATGCAGAAGTAAATAATACAATACATTTTACTACATTCATTTTTTTCATTTAACAATCTAATATGGAAATATGTATAAATTAATTGGTATAAATTTGACATATTCTTTGTAATGGCAACAGAATATCACCTAGTAGAGACCGACTATAATTTGTATGTTTCTTTGTGGCTAGTTTTTAACTTGCCATTGTATTTCTAATGGTAAATTAAAGCTCTGAATTAAGTAGATGATTTAACAATATAGAGATTTATATTCCATCATATTTTCTGTATTACCTATGTCAGTTTAGAAACCAGGAAAAATATGCATACAAAAATTATATTGGAAGTCACCTTTCAGATTCTATAAAGAAGTCTGGATCAAAATTATGATTATAAAGATAATTTCTGAACAAAATACCACTAACAGAATTAGACTCAGTACTTGTTAGAGTAAAAATTTTTACACTTCTTAAAAAAACTTTATAAAGATTTACTTTACATATTTAAATATAAAATTACTATATAAATTCTAAAATTTCTGTAGAAGGCATAAAAATTAATCCAATTATTTAATCTTATTATAGGAAAGGTTTAAGAAATGACCTCATGTAATATTTAAATACCACTAAAACTTTGCTACTGATAGATTTATGTCCTCCTGCCTCAGCCTCTTCAGTGCTGGGATTATAAGCATGCATGAAAATGCATAGCTAGAAGATATTTTGAAAAATATTATTTTCTTTTCTTTTTTTTTTTTTTTTGCGGAACCAGGATTGAACTCAGGCCCTTGCACTTGCCAGGGAAGCGCTTATTCTACTGAGCCATCTCCCTGGCCCTGAAAAATATTATTTTCTAAAGTATAATAATTCATGTGGTCCAAGTAAATATTACACATAACCACAAAGCTTTCTATCCTGATTCCTTTCTTTTCTTTAGAAGAAACCATAACTATTATCAGTCAAATGGCATTTGAGAACACAATTTTAATGCTTCTGCAGTGCTTTATGATTGATGATTAAGCTTTGGAAATGGAAGATAGTAAGTTGACTTAACTGTGTATTATTTTTCTATCTATCTATCTATCTATCTATCTATCTATCTATCTATCTATCATCTTTTTTGGCTTTGTTGTTCACATTGAATCAATATGACTGGCTCCTTTGGTAATGAAATGATGATAGTAACTAAGCTGGCAAATAACATTCTTTCAATTTAAAGTGTCTCTAGGAACATTTTACCCAAGAAAATATTTTGAAACCGTGCGAGGCTGAAACCCTGCCTGCGAGCATTTCTCCTGACAGTCATTTTTCTGGTCTAAGGAAGAGCTTGATATGTTTTTAACATTCAATGTCCTAATGCCTTGAAAACATTTCTTTTTCAACTTTAACAGTGAAAACACATTTTAGAAATGCCTGTTCGTAGAGCAAACATTTGAACCAAAAACACATTTGAACTGTTAAATTCTCTCACTGAACCAAATGCTTTGCTTCACAAATGGTTTTTAGATTTGCCTTAGTTCAAATCTATTCTCCCTTAAATGTTACCATGAAGATTTCATCAATTAGGGGCCCTTACATCTTGGAATGTCTGTGCAGTTTAGATTGAGTGTGACAGATATTTATGCAGCATCTTTGTGCTGACTCAATGACAGGTCCTGACTGTGTAATAAATACTACATTTTCTGCCTGTGAGGAATATGTTCTGTAATGAGAGATACAGGAAAAAATCCCACCAAACAATAAATACAATATAATGTAGCAAGTGATGTTCATTAACTAATTATCTAATCCATCGATTCTTTCTTTCAAGAATTTCTCTGCTGGACCAGGCACGAGCCTAGGAATGCTATATACATTTAAAAAGGAAGATAAGAAAGCATAATGGATAGGGACCCAGTTTTCCCATAAATGAAAGAGATAAGAACAAGCTTTTTCAGGCAGCACAAGAACAAGGAAAAGTTCAAAATTAAAAGGAAAATAGGTACTACAAGAAGGAAAGGAAAAAAAAGAAAATAGATATTATTGTGAAAGAAAAATAGGTACTACAGAGATGGCAAAAAATAATTTATAGGCTAACATATGGAGTCAAGAAGAACATTTCGCATTGAAGAAATATCAAAGCACTTTTTGGTGGTGTGCATGGTGGAGAAAGCAGAACAGCTGAAGAAGGAGACAAAGGCCGGATGGTGGAGGACGCTGCAGCTGATTCTGGGAAGGTAATAAGTTGAGAGCTTACACTACATCTTAATATTCATCTGAAGCTCAGCTGCTCATTAATTCACTGATAATAAATTTTGACTTTTTACTACCTTAATAATCCTTGAAAAGACTATCTGATAAGTTTTCAATGAACTGGAAAAAGAATGTTCAGCAAATTATACTTAGTAATATATTGGTGCTTAGGTGCAATATGACTCAGTGGAACATAAAAAAGTTTAGACTACAGTGGGGCAACCTCACATGCGTACCTCAGTCTTGTCTCCCATCAAGTGCTGCTTTGACAACCATACTATGTTTGTCTGTCTATTTGTCTGTCTGTCTATCTGTATGGATATACATACTGGGTTTTTTTTTTTTTTTTGAGACAAGGTCTCACCATATAGGCTAGGCTGGCCTTGATCTTACAGAGGTTCTCCTGTCTCAGCCCTCTGAATGCTGAGATTACAGGCATGCACCACCACATCCCACTGCACATTATTTTAATAGCATAAAATTTTCTATGACACATTTGCTTAAGATTGGCCAGCGAGGGATTCATCCAGTATAAAGGATAGTATTAAGAATAGGTTGATGACTTTCAAATAGTTTACATTACAGTTAAAGTGATATTGACTTTTAAAAACTTCTACAGGACTGTTAAAAATTAAAAAGATCACAACATGAGTCAAACACCAAGGATAGAAATTAGGAAAAAATACACTTATAGGTCTTAGTTTCTATAACATTGATTAGTTAAGATTTTTTTTTTTTAGTTTCTTCTGGTTGTGAAATTATGTAAATCAAAGCCCTCTACTTTATAGTAGATGTTCTCCTTCCTCTGATCAGTGAGTCAGCAGTGAGGCGCTCACAAACTCTTTCTGAGTCACAGCAATTGAATGCCTGCTGGAGAGTCTCAGGTATTGTTTCCTTGTATACCATGAAGATTGCCAGTGTTCCTGATGGTAGCTTGATAGATGAAGTTAGTAGGACTTTTAGATAGCTCAGTGACACAAGCAACCACCTGATAAATGAAGTTAGTCATCTGAAGATCTTTGGGAAGAACATTCTAGGCACAGAAAAAGCAAGGGCCCTTGGATGGGGCAGCAGAAAAAGGTATGTGCAGAGCAATGCCCAGAGAGTGTGTGAATCATAAAGCATTAGGTTGAAAAGATAGCCAATAGGCTTTTTCTATCATGGGGACACATTGGCTTCGTCTGAGCTACTTTAACTAAGCACCAGTATTAGCATGGATCACAAACACCCTAACATGGTAACAGATCTCAATTTTTTTTTCTTTTTGCAAGTTGTTCAGATGATTTTAATGTATCATCTGTCAATGTTCTGTTATGATAACAACACCTGAGATAATCAGCTTGTAAACAGGCAAGGTTTATTTTGGTTCACAATCCTTGGCCATTTGGCCTTGCTGCTTTTGGTCAATGCCAGCATAGTACATTATGGGAGAGGAATGTGGCAAAGGACATCCATCCACTTCATGGCCCCTGATGGCTGGATTCAAAATAGAGCAGGTCCTACAGTCCCTGGACCTATTTTTTTTGGGTGTCCCTCTAGTGATCTAATGACAACTACTGGGCTGTATCTACCAAAGAGTCCTTCACTTCATAATATAATACCACGGGCAAGGCACATGGATTCTCACAGCTTGAAGCTACACTTAAGTAGAGAATCATTCATGTAGCGCACTTAAATTGTAGTTAACTCTAGATAGTTAGAATTGTATTCTAACTTCATGAAAGCTATTTGGCAAGAAGGTAATGATCTAATATTTGTCTTATAAGTCCTTCTACAATTGGGGAAATGTATATGTTATCTATAAAAAAGACTGTTAAGGAAGCTAGATTATTGATTCAAATTTCAGATGATGGCAGGTGGAACCAAGTATTAATAGAGGAGATACAGAAAAAAAAAATTCAGTTAGAATACACTTTAAAACTAGTGCTGAGGGCCTGTCAGATAGCTCAGTGGACTAAGTGCTTCCTTAGGCAAGCACAGGGATGGGAGCTCGAACCCTGGTACCACACACAGGCACTCTAAGCTGGCCACTGAGTCTGGGTGTGGTTGTGCACACCTGTAATCCCAGCACTGAGGAGGCTGAAAACATCAGGATCATTATGAGCTTGAGCTACATAGTGAGACTCTATACCAAATACATAAATAAAAAATAAAAATTAAAAAAAAACCAGTGCTGAAATAACCAACCAGTGGATTTAAATTAGTTATGTTGCAAAGAGAGAAATATGTAAATGAAGATACTTAGATTTTGGTGTGAATGATTGAGCTAAAATGGGAATCACTGGCTCTCATGGGTTAAGAGACTGGAACAAGAATCAACCTGGGAACAAAGAGTTCTTTTTAGGGATTTGCCACATTAAAGTAACTATTAGGCAGTTTGTAGAGACATAGAGTGGACAAATAGCAGAGTGTAGGAATCAGACAGAGAATGAAAATATAAAGTTGGTGGTTATCAGTACATTTTTAAAAGTTTTTTGTTTTCATTTTTTAAAGTTTAAGAGATTGGTGTTAAGGAAAGAGATGAGAATGAAACCTACTTGTTTATGATGTGTAAGTTTTGATGATTTATCACATCCTGTTTGTCAATATCTTTCTGTGTCTATACTCATGAAGATGAGTGGACTATAGTTCTCTGCTTGGTTTGGGTCTTTGTCCAGTTTTCAAATCAGAGTAATGGTGGAATTTGGCATTAAATGTATTAGGACTTGAGCTTTTACTTTTTTTTTTCCAGAACTTTATTGATAAACAAATAACAATTAGACAGTTTCAAATCAAATTGCTAGGACAGTTTCAATTGGGCTTTTACTTTTGGTAGTTTTTTAAAAATTACTGCTTCAGTTTTACTACCTACCATTGGGTTATTTAGGGTTTCTAAATACTCCTGGTTCAATATTAGTAATTCATATGTATCTAGGAAGCTAACCATTTCCTCTGAATTTTCTAATTTATTGTGCACAGATTTGTGATCAAGTTGTTAGCAATCTTTTGGATTTTGGTGGTGTCTGCTATAATTTTTATTTTTTATTTGTATTTGTATTGATTTGATTGATTTGTGTCTTTTTTTCCTTTTTTTTTATTAAGACTGGCTTAATGTTTGTCTATTTTGTTATTGTTTCATAAAATCAGCCTTTTGAAATTGTTTCTTTATATTATTTTTTGTCTCCATTTAATTAATTAGTTAATTTTATTTGATACAGAATCTCATTATGCAGTTCAGACTCATAATGATCTTACTGTTTTAGCCTTCCCAGCACTGGATTACAGGCATACACCACCACACCCAGTCTGGGTGCCAGGGCAGCATTCAGTACTGGGAACTGCACTCAGTTCCTTGCATTTGCCTGACAGGTGCTTAGACTGCTGAACTATCTCCCCAAGCCTTAAGTCTCCGTTTTATTTATTCTGCTCTAATGTTTGTATTTTTCTTCCTTCTATTAGCTTTATAATTGGATTGCTCTTGTTTTTATATGACCTTAAGGCCCATCATCAGGTTATTTATTTGGGCTTGTTCTCTCTCTCTCTCTCTCTCTCTCTCTCTCTCTCTCTCTCTCTCTCTCCCTCTCTCTC
>NDGN011517803.1:497-12463 GCA_002564285.1 Tympanoctomys barrerae | reverse complement strand
TCTTCTTCTTCTTCTTCTTCTTCTTCTTCTTCTTCTTCTTCTTCTTCTTCTTCTTCATTTTTGTGTATTTAGTACAGGATCTCACTACACAGATCAGACTTGTGATCCTCTTGTTTTCAGCCTCCCCACCACACCACAGGGGCAGGGCTTAAAATATTTATTTTTTTGGTACAGGGTCTCACTATGCAGCTCAGACTCCTGGTGATCCTCTTGTCTCAGCTTCCCCAGCACTGGGATTACAGGTGTGTGCCACCACCATGCTCAGTTTTGGTGGCCAGATCAGCGTGCCTGGGGTTCCTGGGCTGGCATGGCATGTGGTACTGGGGAGTGGACCCAAGTCTTTGTGCTTGCCAGGCAGATGCTTAGATTGCTGAGCTATTTCCCCAGCCCTCCTTTATTCTTTTCAGAATTCACCTTTTTGTTGTTTTCTTAAGGTGTCCATGTAGTTCAGGCTGGACTTGAACTCACCATGATCCTTCTTTCTCACCCTCTGGAATGCTGAGATTACAGATATGTGGCACCACTCAGCCAGAATTTACTTTGAAAACCAAGTTTACTAAATCCTATCTGTCCTGTGGTTAAAACAGTTCATACTTTTGGTCGAATTTTGATAATACACATTTTCTAAGTAGGTCTTCAGAGTATCTTAATGATATACTTCATAAACTCTATATACCATCAATGATTACCCAGTGCACATATCTAATGACCGCATGACTTAGGCATAATTATTTTTAACCAGTATTTAGGTTTATAAAATATGCATAGATCTGGTTTTAAATTGTGCTTGTAATTTTTGAACTTTGTCTATAGAAACTAAGTTCTTTTGAGATTAGGGCCCATGGATTGTGTTTTTTTTTTTCCTCTTGCGTCTGCTGCACATTGTTTAATAAAATATTCAGCATTCATTATATTTCACATTAGAGATACACAATCCATTAAAAAGTAAACTTTAAGCATGTATTTCTCCAGAAGTTAACATCTTAATCAGATGCAAGAGATTAATCTAGTAGCTTCACTTTATACTTAAGAACCAATGATATCTAAAAAACTGGTTTTAAAATGTTATGAAGAACATCAAAGGTCTTTGGGAACATCTGGCCTCTTATCTCTTAAAGGACTGGCTATTCCATCTTGGGTCACCTTGTTGCCTTCACCAAAAGGAACAAAGAGTTTTTCAGGTGAGACTGCTGAAGAGTCACAAGTCCTCTGCATTTTCTAAGCCATACCCAATTCACTGTTTATTTGTTGAGTGCACACTTAACACCAAACTACAGTCTAACTTCACTGCAAGGTGAGCAGGTTCATGATCACGTTTAGCCTTCAGAAACCTCATACCCTGCACACAGCGGCAAGAAGCAGCCAAGAGTCAGAGGACCAAAGATTTTCATCTCATTTGTGGTGCTTAAGCAGGTTGTCTCCTTGAAGGACAGTAACCGTTTGGCCTGCCATGTTGGCTAAGAAGTCAGCCTTCTAGTGTGTATGTTGAGGAGAGTGGGAGACGGGACAAGAGACCAAAGCAGGTCAACAGAGAGGAAGAGAATGGTAGCAGGCACAGTGGTGCTCACAAGCAGTGCAGGCCAGGCAGCAGCTGACCCTCTCCTGCCCTGAACCAGTGACAGTGATGGAAGAACAGCAGGGAAAAGACAGCAGTGAGCCAAACCGTGACAAGATAAGGGGCTTTAAAACATGTTTTAAAGCTGTTGGGAATTGCATATCTTATGTTGGGGCAGCAGCAGTTGGAACACAAGACAGTTGTCATTAGCAAGGCCATTTCATCTCAGTCCATTAGAAAAGAAAGGAAAGGCTTTGAAGATGACCATATGGAAGGGATCTGTGGTGCCTGCGGACAGTTTTCTCAAAAGAACATTGGTTAGAAATGATTTTTTTCTTGCTTCAAATCGGGGAATAGGTTAAACAGCCTAATTAGCCTGATGAGAACAGAGACAAGACAATTAAGGCCTTGAAATCAGTAGAAACAGCTGTGAGACTAAGCAGACCAAGACAGAAAGTCTAACGCAGGGCTTTGCTGACAGCAGAGCTCCACGGCGGCTGCTTCAGGTGCTGAGGAGGTGTCATCTCTAACCAGAGAGTACTTACCTTGCCCCATAATAGCACAGCTGTTCTTATTTATTTTTTATTTTTGGCAGAACCAGGGTTTGAAATCATGCCCTTGCGCTTGCCAGGGAAGCACTTATTCCACTGAGCCATCTCCCCGACCCCTAGCACAGCTGTTCTTGAGCAGTCTGTGTGCCAAGTCCTATGGGAAATACACTGCTGTCTCATTCTTGCGGTCAGTCCCTGCCTGGCATTGCAATCCCTGTTCTAGCTCTCTGCCCTGCTCTATGGACCAGGGAGCCAACCCTGTGGCTGCACTTCACAGACCTCAGTTGCCTCCTGCTGCTATTTTGGCTCAGCCAATATCTAACACCAGCAGCAGACCAGAGCATCAGATGGGAAAGGCAGAGATTTGTTCCTTGTGCCTTTTAAGCTTGGGCTCCATTCCCAGCCTTAGCTGTGTCATTCACATGCTAGTGCCCTGGAGGCTGCCACCTTCCTGGGATTCCACTCTCACTGGGTTCAAATATTTCCTCTTGGCCTTTCACTTTAGGGCTGCCTTCCTCCTCCCAATGTGCTCCAACATTATTCCCTCATCTTCACCTAAACCTCTGTAAGTCATTTGTTTGAACCATCTAAAGAAGTCAAGACCTGACAAATATGATCCCTAAAGGAAGCTGAAGTAGTACATCTCTCAGTTACTTAGTACACAGAAGCTAATCTACGTAACTCATACATCAAACAAGCCCCATATATCATGTTTCAAAACCTGCACATTTCAGTAGTGTATCCTGCTACCAGGCCTCTTCATATATCCGGAATGATCCGTCTGGAATCCAAAAGCAAAGTGGTCACTAAACAGGTGACCCCTTGAGAAGCAAAGGCAAGTATCCTTAAATACCAAAGATTAAGGTAGCCCAGTAGTGTGGTGCATGGAGAATGCAGCCACCAAGGAATGGATGATGAATACCAGGTATAGGATATAAACAAATGTATTATAGGTTAAAACCCTAGTATCTCGCTTGGCAGCATGTTGCTTGTACAGATGTAGAGTGTCAGCTCCTTGGCTCACCTGTTGAAAAGTATATTGTCTATTATAGCCTAGGCGCTGAAGACAGGTGTTGGATGTGTAGGTAGCTAAAAGGTAAGATCTGAGCTCAAGGAGATCATAGTTTAGGGGAAAAAAATTACCCTTGTATAACTCACTCAGCAATTAAGAATGATTTAGAAGTTTAATCAAATACAAATTCCAACAGTAACTCCAGGTAGGAGAATAAGGACTCTCTTCTGGTGTACCAAAGGGTCCGGCAAATCCTGGACAGTTAGGGATGATGCTTAAGCAGCAATTTGAGACCAAAAAGAGATCTTCAAGGCAGAAAAGGATTCAAGAATGACATTTTTTGAGAAGAGACAAAGCGTAAGTCAAAGCACAGAAACATGAATCCATACCGTGTTTGAAGAGCTCTTGGGGACTGAAACATGTCATGGACCAGCACAGAGAACCTTGGGTGACACATAGTGAGTGGCGCACTCATGAAGCCAGGCTTGCTTAAGGAAGCAGAGATGGCCAAGATAAGCAGAGTGCAAAAGTTGTCACACAGGTGTAAGAAAAAGGCATGCGAAACAAGGTCAGCCAGACCCGTGCCAGGCTGAGCTCTGGCTTCTCGCCACTCATCGGTAGGACACTAGGCTAATTGTGAGTGAAGGAATGGTGTTAAACAACAGAACATCTGTGGCATTTACATGTTCCCATTAGAGAGTCACAAGCCTGAGTCACATTTCAGTCTGATAACTAGTTCAGACACATATTTTTATCCTGAGTTTGTTGGTTACTATAGTACAGTTGCTGAACTCTAACCAGATATTGGGCAACTTGAAGCAATTGAACTTGGGTAACCCAACCAACCATCCATTAAAGTCTTATACCACGGCACCTAGATGGAATAGCCAACCACGAGTTGATATAACCCAATAGAGTGAGTGTCTCTTGGGCTCGTTTATTGTCTTAGGAAGTAGGGCTATGCAGTAAGCAGGCTCTAAGATGGCTCCCAATGACCCCTACTTCCAGCTGCTTACACTCCATATCATCCACTTCCAGAATGGGTTTATGTGACTAGTAGGACGCATCAGATGCAGTGGGACACCCCTCCCAAGATTAGCTAAGAAAAGGCACCAAAGCTTCCTTCATGGTCATTCTTAATCTTTCATGCTTCCATTGCTCCCTCTGAAAGAAGCCATGTTGGGAGCAGCCTAGCAGCAAGGCAAGTAAAGGGAGCAAGCCACTTTCTATAGTCACATTGGTGACCCTGGAGCAGATGGCACTGCCCTATGAAGTTCTCAGAGGCTTCAAACTCCTGACAGGCCTGAGGTAGAAAAGCTATACCTGTGTTCTTACTTCCCAGAAACTCTGTGAAAAGATAGCTGTAATTTGAGATGCTAAGATTTGGAAGTAACTTGGTACACTCCCGAGAATCTTACAGTTTTGTCACATAAACACAGATTGTTTAGCTGTTTCCTAAGTGGGTGATATCTCCACTTGGAATATCTGGCAAGCAAGATGTGCAGTGACCAAAAATGTCACATTTGGAAGGTTCCTTAGATTGAAGAAAAGGAAGAAGAGCTATATCTTATGAAAAGATTCTAAAATATCCTAAGTGAAGTTAAGCTATATTATACCTGTAGATAGATAGATAGATAGATAGATAGATAGATAGATAGATAGATATCCCCTTTGTTCCAAAGTTGTTCAAGAATTCCACCAGGAGAAGAACAGCAGACTGACTGACCCGTGACCCCAAGTCACTTTCACACTGAGTATTTGTCACTATTAATATTTACTTTACTATTCCAGTTATTGAGACTCTTGGATTACACCTTAAAATTTAATATTTACCCTAGTGTAAGAACTCAAAAGAAAAAATAAAAATTGAAAGGTACAGCACAGTTAAATGGAAGGTAAGAACTTAAAGATTAAACAATGAAAAGAAGAGAAAACTTAGGAACTACGGCAGGGCAAAACCACGCATTTATATAAACAAGATGGTGAAGGCAATGGTCCTAAGAATCTCTATCAGGTTTTTGAAAATAGCAGTTAATGGGTAGAATTTTCACCCTGACCAGCTCTATATGCTGATATCTGTGAACAAAGCAACTACCCTGAAGATAGAAATGTGTACCACTAAAACCATGCTTGAAATACCCGTCATTTTGGTCTTCTGAATGTGTACTGCTTCTAATGTCATATTAATTATTGCTGTACTCTTTTTAAAGTAAATGTTTGTTTAAAAAAGTTAATAAAAGAAAAGAGGCAATAAAATAATTCAACATTTATAAATTAAGGCACCTGTTTAACACTGCTCAAAATCATTTTTGGATTCAAAAGTATAAGAATTTACAGTATGCTTAGTAAATAAAGGATCTAACATGTTCTAACATGAACATACCAACAATTCCCTTCCCCTGATCACAAGTACTTGCTGATTTCTATAGACATTAAGAGATGGCACCATCAGCACATTTTTTCAGACGTACATATATGTTATTGTACTATTAGCCATTTTTTCTGTCATTTGTTTTCTATATTGTTAAGTAATAGTCCCTTGTTTGTGTTTATACAATATGATTATCTGTTTGCCTTTCGGTGACATTTAGGTTGTTTTTAGTTATTGGCTTATGAATAAGTGCAGTCTTTTGTGGCCATATGCTTCATTTCTTTTGACTAGAACTAAATTGCTGGATCATAGGACAGGTACATATTGAACTTTAAAGGAACTGAAAAACACTTCTCCCTAATATATGAGCCACTTTGTGCCTCTACTTGTGATATATGAGCTCCCATTGTTCTAAATCCTCACTAACATTTGCATGTTTTGGTTTTTTTAGCCATTCTAGTAGGTATAAAATAGTATCTCATAACAAACAGCTAACACTTGAGCACCTTTTCTTACCTGTCACTTTTATATCTGAAGAGTGATGTTCTGAGCCCTCATAGACACGATTTTGAAAGTTTGCTCTCTTTGCACAGGGGTCTCAGTGACGACTGCCATTTGCAGATGACACCTGACAGGCTCCCTCAAACGAGCACATCAACCTTTGTCTTTATTACTCAGGCTCCTCAACATTCAGGACTCCCTAAGTCCCTTGTGGTGATTCCCATTACGAGTCTTGTGCTTATAAATGGGACAGAGTAGGTGGGAGTGGGAGGAAGGGACATGAGCGCATCCCCCATTGCTTGGTTACTGGACTGCATACCATCCCTTGGGAAGGCAAGGGATCAAAGCACACTGCAGTGTCTACTGTACCAAATGGACTTTCAGCTTTCTGTTTTCCTTTTCTCTTTCCCTAGCTTTTAGATTGCCTACTATCACCTCTACCTAATTAATATTTGATCACATATGAGTGAAAAATTGGTTCATTAGTTTGTCTTGTACTTTTTTGAAAGCCAAATTAACATCAATATGAGGAAGATTTTTCCTAAAAATAAAAATAACAGGATGAATTATACTTCACAAAAGTGAGCATCTGTCTAGTTTCAAAGATCTCTAAAAGAAAATTTTCCATGAAAGAAAACACAATTAAATCTAGCCTTCATACCTCAATTAGCCTCCATTTCCTGTCCTGGAAATATCTAGCAGTAGGAATGAGATTGACTATACTAATTCACTTTTCTATAGTCAATAAATAATACCCAACAAAACCAGAAGCACTTGCAGTCAGACCCTAAGTCCCCCCTCCCATCGTTTGGCACTTAGCCCAGTGCCTGCAAGGACTACAGAAAATGCCTGCTGATTGAATTACTTTTCAATCCCACTATTTTTTTTCCTATCCAATATTTTCCCATCACACCATAAAAATTTTTTAAAGCATAATTCAGCGACTATCTTCTATAATTTTGGTATCAATTGTTCATTTTTTTGGAAAGTAAATGACGTTTGACTTGTAAACATTTCTACACAATTGAGAATGTTTATGTTAAAACAAGTCCATTGGGCCTGGCCAGATAGCTCAGTGGACTAAAGTGCCCACTTAGGCAGAGCACAGTTGCCAGGGTTTGATCCCTAGTGTGCCGTGCTGGCCCTCCCCCTGGGGCAGGCTGAAACAGCAATTGAGACTGGGCGTGGTGGTGCATGCCTGTAATCCCAGTGATGAGGAGGCAGAAAACAGGAGGTTCACTATGAGTCTGATCTACATAGTGAGACCTTGTAGACCCTGTCCTAAATACAGAAAAAAAAGTCCATTGTTTTGATTACTAAAAGTAAACTGTGTATTTAGATATGAATAGTATTTTATTTTCATGTGGAAATAAAAAGCCTGTTTAAAAATAAATTTGATTTTACTTCTGTCATATATATGGTAAGCATTCACTGTAAAAAATTAGAAGGTACACATAAGCAAACATAATTAAAAGATAATTAGTGATAATTCTGCTCAGTAGCAGCAGTTGCTCTTTCTTGTAG
Source organism: Tympanoctomys barrerae (assembly GCA_002564285.1). NCBI lineage: Eukaryota > Metazoa > Chordata > Mammalia > Rodentia > Octodontidae > Tympanoctomys > Tympanoctomys barrerae. Next base: position 4,949 of record NDGN011517803.1, on the reverse strand, counting down.
ATCAATCACACTGGCTAACCTGAAGTAGACCTAGATTTGTGTGTTAAATTCATTGCCCTCTGAATGATTTTATTTCTTGTTGCCTCAGATTCCTTGTCTGTACACTGGAGGTAAGGTGGAATTTTTTTCATAGAATTCTCATGAACATTATATGGAATAATGTCTGAAAGCCTTGCCCAAAGGCCCTGGGAGCTGCTTTACTGTTACTCTTCCAGATCTTTTGCTATGCATTTGTAAAATTAAAATAAAATCAGTTTTACTGTGCTATTGACTTTTAGCCTGTTTCCCACTTAATATTATATGATAAATACCTTTTAAAAATGATGACATAAACTATTTAGTGGATATACACACATACACAATTTAAATCTTTTATTTATTTGGTACAGTCTCGTTATACAGCTTGGACTCTTTCTTTTTTTTTTAAGCTGGGACTCATAATAATCCTCCTGTCTCAGCCTCCCCAGCACTAGGATTACAGATATGTGCCAACATGCCTGGTTTGTGTGACCAGCACAGTGTACCCAGGGTTCTGGGGCTGGCATGGCATGTGGTACCAGGGATTGAACCTGGGTCCTTGTGCTTGCCAGGCAGGCACTTAAGCCACTGAGCTATCTCTTCAGCTCATGCCAAAATATTTGTAAGCAATATCTTAATTTTCCTACTTTTTATTGTTGTAAATAACTTGAACTACTTACTATTTAGTGGTTGTGTTTCTTTTCACTGTAATAATTTCCATATTTAGAAAATAATAAGTGACAGGATTTATATAGTTTTTCATGATCTTTTTCCACCTTTGACTTGGTAGCACAGAAAATTTCCATTTTTCTAGTGGAAGTTTACAGAATATGACTTTACAATGCACTACTTTACAGAGTCTTTGGGCAGGCAGGTGAATATTTTACCAACAAAATCCCGGCCCCTGGCCTTGCCCGATTCACCGCTTCCTTGTTTCTGGCCCTGCTACCCTCCTGATCCCCTCCCCACAGGTGCTTTTTCCCTGCAGCCGAATTCCTTTCTTGCCTGTAGCCAAGAGCACCACTGGCCACAGCACCACACACTCACAGTGGTGTCAGGCAGACGCGCATCACTGCCCACAGCTTTGCAGGTGCACTACAGAGGGATTCCCAAGGAGGCAAGTAGCCATGACTGAGAGGTTCTTTCTGCCTTCCAGGTTCTTTCTGCTGGCTCTCAGCCTGACTTGAACTGTGCTTTCACAGTGTGTGAAAATACCAGTTCCAGAATGGGGGTGTGAGGACCTTCTTGGAAGTGTTTCCCAGCAAAATAAGTAACCGATGAAAATTCAAACAAATAAACAAGCTTGGTGTCTGTGGAGATAGTCCAGAGGACATAAAGCAAATGAAGAAAACATTTGCTTAGTGAAAACCATCCACTAAATCTTGGTCAGTGAGAGCCTACTGCACTTGTATGTCCTGCTCCTTACCTCTCCCTCCCCTTCAGTTCACTGTGACAGAAGATCTATTGTGGATTGGTGAGGGGATCCATGCATACCTGAAGAGGCACTGCTCAAATGGTTATCTGAGTTTTAATCAAATCTCTACAAGTTAGAAAGGATCAAAGACCCAACTCATGGGTAATCATTAAACTTTCTGGCCTCAGCTCTCTGGAGCATGCTCACATTGTCCTCCCCAGCCTGCCTCTGCTCCATTTGGCCAAGTCCTCTCTAGTGAGTCTAAACAAAGATATGTGCCCCTTCCTCCCCTCTCCCTCCTGTATTGGTACATTTACCAGTGTAGGCAAGCAAGACCTTTCTGAGAAGAACGCTGGTTGTAGAAAAAATAGCACCGAGAATCAACAAATAGGCTCATGTCGCATTAAAAAGCTTCTATACAGCAAAACCGAAAATGGAATGAAAACCTTAATAATATGAAAAATTTTTTACCAGCTACTCCTCAATGAACTAATATCTAGAATTCATAAGGAACTCAAAAACATTAAGCCCCACCCAAAAAGACCCAGTCAAAAACAGGCTAGTGAAGTGAGTAGATACTTCCCAGAAGAGGGTGTACAATAAATACATGAAGAAATGTTCATCATCACTGGCCATGAAGAAATGAAAAAGCAACACTGATATTCTTACCTTACCCCAGAAGAAATGACCATCATACAAAAAAAAAAAAAAAAAAATCAAAGGAAACACTTCCGCATTGTTGGTGCGAATGTAAAGTAGTACAGTCACTGTGGAAATCAGTGTGGAGATTCTCCCAAACACTGAAGCTACAAATACATTTGACCTAGAAATTCCTCCTCTAGTTATCTTCCCAAAAGAATTAAACACATCATATTACAAGGATGTGCACAGTACAGGCATTTCTATAACAGTACAACTCATGATAACTAAATCTTGCAAGTGGTCTGTATGTCTGTCAGCATGTGAATGGATAAGGAAAAATGTATTCACACAGCACAGAACTCTGTGCCGCCATAAAGAAAGCCAAGTTGGGTTACGTTAGGAAAATGGATGTTCTTTGAGACCATCATGCTAAGCGAAATAAATCAGACACATTGGTTCTCACATATAAGGAACCCAAAGCATAAATAAAGAGCAAAATAAGAATAGATAATAGGAAGTAGGGAGACAAATCTTTCTCAAGTGGGAAGGAGATCAGAGGTGGAGGCTGGGGGAAAGAATGACAAAGGAATGAAGATGTGTTATGCACGTGGACCAACCCATGAGCAGTGCGAGCGTGAAGTGCTGCAAACATGGACTGATAAAAAAACTTAAAGAGGAAGCCAATATGAGAACCCCCAAATAATTTTTATACAGTTGGATCTCAGTCACACCAAACTTTAGAAAGCGGATTTTATCTCTGTGCGGGGGGTGGGGGGGCATGCGCATGCATGTGTGTTTAAAAATTAGGGTCTGTAAAAGAATTAAAAGTGTGTTGTTGTCGTTCAGCAAGTTATTCGCTTCCTATGGACGGGGCCCAGTGTTTTCCCTGACAGCAGCCCCTCGTGCTGTTGACCGTCCTCGTGTCCGCACGGTCACTGCCCTGTGGTTTTCTCCTGCATGCTTGCTTGCCTCACCTCCCCTTCTGAGCAAGAGGCTGCCCCGGTCCTCCGCTCCCAGCTCCCCAGTCTGGCTCCAGGCAGCAGCAGGCAGGCCCACCTGGACGGGAAAGGCTGCTTCCTCCCTCACTGCAGCTGTTCCAGTGCTGGACTCTGAATTACAGGCTTTGGAACATGGTACTCCCTTCTCCAGTTGCTGGCCTCTGAGTCTGGCTCATAGTAGGAACATTGAGGATGATCTAGCTCTAGAGTTCAGAGAGAAAATGGCCCTTTGCTGCCTCAGCTGATCTCCTGTCAAACAAAATGAGTGTACAGTTCATAGCTGGTCAACGAGGGACACAGTCCAGACACAGTGCGTTGAGTCTGCCATCTATGTCCTAAACCCAATCTGTTCTCCTCTCAGAATATTTTTCGCCTAAGCCCTGAAGAGGACTTCTTTCACTGTTTTGGTATTCTTATTTGCTACAGAGAGAGCTGGTTTCTGTTTTCTCATGACAAACTGAACTTAAATTCCCTTGATGACCAAGGAACGTGTTCCAAGATCAGGACGTGGCAGCTGCACTCTGCCTCCTACCTTCTTTTAGTTTTGATTGTTGACTAAAGCCAGAGGAAGGTGAAGAGTGCATCCAACTGTGTCCATAAAGGCACATGTTGCTTCATTAGCTCGAAACTGACTAGTATATAAACATGGCAAAGCATTGATATCAGGAAGCCCTAGAGTAGAACAAACAGTGGAGAACAATTCAGTATGGCATGCTATTTGAAAGTACAGTGCTCTCAAAAATAGATACAGGCACTAAAGGAAAATGATGTTAGGTTTAAATTGTGGTATTGAAAAATACCTGTTATGTAAGGTCCTAACAGTCATGTTCAATCCTTTTCTCCCAAGACTCTTTTCTCTGGCTTTTTTTTTTCCTCTTAAGAAAAAGTACTGGCTAAGAAAGAGGAAGGTACGCCTTTCAAAGAGAACAAAAGCTGCAGCAGCGATCACTCAAGACTTATACTTAGGGCTCAGGTGAATGTGCTGCCATTATTTATGGGCTCATCTCTGTAAATTTTCCTTCTAAACAGTGGCTTCTACAGAACGTAGACAGCTACAAAGAGCTGATCACTTATACATGGCTAATCATGCAAGATTTTAAGTGCCCACTATGCACCAAAGATAAAGTCTAATTCCAAAGTAAGTTTAAAACAAGTGACTAAAACATCTGCTCTTAGACAAATGTGATCAAGGAGCATGCCTTGCTGGAGTTTATTTGATTTACAGTTGGGCTGTATTTACGCAGAGCAGACAAGGCTTAATAGATAACTGTTTGATCTTTTCCCTCTCTGTGCCCCACATCCATGGTGTGGACTGAGAATACAGAGAGAGAAAGAGAGAGAGAGAGAGAGAGAGAGAGAGAGAGAGAGAGAGAGAGAGAG
>NDGN011517786.1:0-12269 GCA_002564285.1 Tympanoctomys barrerae | reverse complement strand
AAAGAAAGAAAGAAAGAAAGAAAGAAAGAAAGAAAGAAAGAAAGAAAAAAGAAGGAGGAGGAGGAGGAAGGGGAGGAGGAGGAGGAGGATAAAATACAAATTTTATTTATTTATTTTTGTGTGGAACCGGGGATTGAACTCAGGCCCTTGTGCTTTGCTTGCCAGGGAAGCACTTATTCCACTGAGCTATCTCCCCAGCCCTAAGAGATACAAATTGCAAATAAATATATGAAAAGGTGTTCAGCATCACTTGTCATTTGAGAGTTGCAAATTGAAGCTGCTGAGATTCCATGTCATTCCAAAAAGAATGGCTATTATAAAAAAATCAACCAATAACAAATGCTAGCAGGGCTGTGGGGAAAAAGAACCCTTCTCCACTATTGGTGTGAGTGCAGACTGGTGCAACCACTGTGGAAATCAGTGTGGAGATTCCTCAAACTAAAACAAGAGGCTCCATTAGACCCAGCTATTCCCCATTTGATATCTTTCAAAAAATTAAAAACAAAAAAACCTTGGCAATATATACACACCCATGTTTATAGCAGCAAAGTTTGTAATAGCTAAATCTTGGTAACGACCCAAGACAACAACTGGTAAATGAATAAAGAAAATATAGGGTTTTTTATACAAGGGAGTAGTACTACTCTGCCATAAAGAAGAATAAGCTTGAGACTTTTCTAGCTAAGTGAATGTACCTTGAGACTATATATACCCTTCAATGAAATAAATCCAACACACGTGTAGATACCAAATGCGTGTGAGAAACCAAGAGTGTAAATAAGAACCAAAATGTATAATAGCTACTGTAAAGTGAGAAGGGAACAAGGGAGGGTGGAGGAGGAAAAGGAATGATCCTCCCATCCCCGGCAAAAAAAGGGAAAAACCAGAAACAAAGTTCCTGTGTATGAAGAGGGGAAGAGGGACTGAAGAAAGGGAGGGAAATGATAGTCCCAGATTGGCCACTGTCTTGTGGGGAGTCACACGGGTCCCACTCCCTTGTCACCACACGTCCAAGCCCTAGGAGCACCTGGCCTCTGTGCACCGAGTGTTCTGGTCAAAGCAAAGAGACAGAACCCATGAGCCCTGCCGGCCTTGGATGTGTGAGTATTGGTGTTTGGGGGGCATTTGTGCCCATAGAATAGAGACAGGGTTCATGATGTCTGAGAGAGTGCGAGGGTACTCCGGGAGCACAGTCCACAGATGCCTGTCTCTGCAGGGTTGCGAGGGAGCCCAGAGACAGCCGAGCCTCACTCTCCAGCGCAGCAGCTGGTCTCCGGTGCTGCCATTGCTGCACACGGTTATGATGATGGAGAAGCTGCCGGTGTCCTTAGTGAGGTCCAATTAATAAGCAGTTGTACCCAAACCTTCTAAGCCTGAAGCAGGTAGAAATTTTGGAAGAAACTTTTGAGACCCTCAATTCTATCAACAGGGCCAGTTTATTTAAAAAATCAAATCATCCACTTTAGAATGTGCACAGTATCAGAGCTTTGAAATCATCTGGGCCTCGGCGTGCTTGGCCAATAAGTGGAGCCAAGCGGGCATTATGGGACTGTCACCCTGACCAATAAACAGGCAGGAGCCCTGGTGTCCAGGGCCCTCTGGAGGTCATGTCCAGCTTAGGGGGCAGACTAGGCCCAGCCAACTGCTGCCCCCTCAAGCACCTGCCTCTCTAGTTCAGAGTGTGCTCTGGGTCCCCCATCCTCCCACCTCAGAGAGCTCACCACAGAGCAGAGGGACAGACTGCTCCTCCAAGCCCCTAGAAAACGAGGCCTGTGAGCAGGGGGTGGAAAGGACAAGGAGTGTCTGCCCCTTTGTGTGCAGATCTAAGATGTGGTTGTTGCAAGGCACTTTCTATAGCCTCTCTCAGGCTCCACAGGGGTACCTGGGTGCCCTTCTGTAATCAAAGCCTCTTTATCAACTTTCCTCTCTTCCCTGTCTCACTTATCCATTTATCCCCTCAGCATGGCTCCCAAATATATTTGAGGTATGACCAAAATATCTAAATGTTTACACTTTTAAAATTTATCCCAAAAATAAATAAATAAAAACCTACATTGCCATTAATCCCCCTGAAAATACATCCCTACTCTTGAAACACACTTATCCCATTGCTCTTGCAGAAATTCTGGAGTCTTCTTTCATGAATGTCTGTACCAGGTATGATTAAAAAAAAAAAAATACAGTGGATTGGGCAGGGGATACAGCTCAGTGGCATAGACACTTCCTGGCAAGTGCAAGGTCCTGTGTTCAACTTCTGGTACAGATAGGGAGATGGATGGGTGGATAGATAGATAGATAGATAGATAGATAGATAGATAGATAGATAGATGATGGATAGATGGAAGATAGATACTGCTCCTCAGTGCTAACCACTGTTAAAACATGCTGCTGTGTCCTTAGTCTCCTGAATCACTGGACCTGACACTGAGACTTCCAGCTCCTCCCAAGCCAAAATGGCCATGAAAGTAAATATTTTGAGTCATCTCAGGATATCGAGACAGCCACAACAGCAAAACTAAAGGCACCCACCCAGGATGGAGAACTCCAGAGCTACTTAAGAAAGGAACAAGAATATGGGATGAGTGTGTTCAAGGGGAGGAGAGGATTTTGAGGGAGATTCATGGTAATGTTTTGTTCTTGTTTTTTTAATGTATGTAGTACAGGGTCTATAGGGTCTCACTACACAGATCGGACTCGTAGTGATCCTGTTTTTCAGCCTCCCAAGCGCTGAGATTACTGGCGCAAGCCACCACGCCCAGTCTCAATCGCAGTCTCAGCACACCCCAGGGGCTAGATCAGCACGGCACGCCGGGAATCGAAGCCCCGGCCCCTGCGTCTACCTAGGTAATGTGTTTTTTACCATAATAACTCTTTAAAATTCTGACATTCACTGTACTTCTTATCATACTGGAAGGGGCGTGGATCTCCACAGGAAAGGATGGGAAAGTTAGGCTGCTCCAGCCATGGGAGAGGAACAGCCAATTCTGCCTTCAAGGACTATGCCATGCCTGAATAGGAAGTGTAAGTGGTCGGCGCCAACTGTAGTATTGCCTCTCCAGCATCTCTCCCGCCCCTTTCCCTGGTTGCCCTGGGCGACCCCACCCAACAGTCCTGGTGGGTCTGAACATCTTGGTGTCCAGTGCCATCCTCCTTACACGGCTGTAGCACGCACGGCATTGGACCAGGACAGCCAATCAGAATGGTCCATTCTTTCAGACACAACGATTGGCTTGGAAAAGTCCAATCAGAGTCCTCCCTAAGCTTGCTGTGGAATCCTGGGATCAACTGTAAAGGAAGCTTGTAAATCAGTCTTATAAAGGAGGAGGGTAGGGGTGTGGGTGTCTGGAGAAGTTGTATGCAGAGCGCAGGTACATAGAGATGACATCAGATGAGATGTGAGGTCAAAGAAAGAATCACTCAGAGCCCCTGGATCAAACTATCCCTGAAGCCAGATACCTCTAGACCCTTGTGGTTTCTAGTGCTTGTTCAAGTTGGATTTCTGTCACTTGCAACCAACGGGGTCCTGACGAGAGGGTGACATTTTCAGTTGCACCTACCTGGAAAGATTCGTTTTCCTGACAAAGCCTTTCCCCTGCAGCAGCTTGACACTGCGGGGCTTCAGGGGGAAACAATGTCACTTCATCTCCAGCATGACACAGAGCTACACAGCAGTGAGTAGAAGCAAAAATAGCTGCAACTATTAATACATCGGCCCTGACTTTATTAGAGACCTTTGAGCAATTGTAGAACAGCAGGCAGAGGAGCCGAGAAGTCAACAATTAGTGCCAAGCGGTGCTTTAATGGGGGATCAGAGAACAGAAGGGAATCTGAGAAAACTCAAAATAGACGCTGGGTAGCCACGGGGGTAAGAAGCTGGCCCACAACTGGATACAGAGACCAAGGCCGCAGGCAGCCACGTCACCCCGTGTCTCCTGCTCACTGGCTGCTAATGATGGGGACCTAACGCACTTGTCCTCCCTCCAGCCAGACCTCGGCGGGCTCCACCTGGAGAGGGCAGCGTCCGTGCGTGCGCAGCTGTGCTCACTGTCGCTGACTCCTCGCGCTGTCTCTCCCCTTGTGCTGTTTCCAGTGGAATTTACTTCACTGGGAGCAATGAGACACCGAGTAATCGTGGCTTACAAGAGCAAAGACTGTGATTTCACGAAACAGGAATGTTATGGAAGGAGCGGTTTCCATAGAGCCGCTCAACAACATCGGGAGAGACCGTGGATTTTCCCATTGTCCCCGTACTACTGGCCTCGCCGTGTGGGTTTGGCGTCCTCTGGTTTATGGCTTCATGGTCAGGAGATGGCTGCTGCAGCGCCAGACATCCTGCCACAAAGAAGTCAGGAAGCACAGTGGAGGAGGGGCACTACAGCAGATGTCCTTGGAGCTCCTCCCTTACCCACTTGTTCTGCTGCCTCCCCGAACTCCGCCCTTGCTTCTTCAAGCCTTTTTCCTAAAACCACAGAAGACTGCTTTGTCCAGAAGCCTCAGGTCAGAGGTGCCCAAAACGCATTCCAAGAGTCTCTGCCTGGTGCAGCTTCAGGCCCCCAAGTGGTGGCTGTCCCCCAGGCGCTGCTGGGTGCTGCCTTGCCCTCTGCAGTCTCCATTCCCTACTCCCTTCCCGTGACTCATGGACGACATTCCCAAAGAACGGCTTGCTGTTTCACCCAGGGAATTCTGGGGGCCCAAACTAGATCGCTGTTCCTGCTGCCAGAGGCTGCCCGTGGCACTCACCCTGTTCCTGTCTCAGGCTACCCTGCCAGAGTTGAAACCATGAACATCTGGCGGGGGCAGCCACAGCTGCACCTCTGGAAGTTGAGCTGCCAAATGCAGGTATCATAAGCAAATGGAGGGAACAGGTGGCAACTGTGGCATGGGCCTCTTGTGGGGTGGCAGGGTCTACTCAGTCACTGAGGGTGATGGAGACCACAGGGCAGAAGCTCTGCCAGGCAGATGTGTTGCGGAGGGGCCCAGAGGACGGCAAGAGGACAGCTAGAGGCTTCCCAGAATGTTCTACTGGTTAGGCCAGGCTGGGGCTAAGGCGTTCAGTCTGAGCCTGAGCTAAGACAGCAGCTTAGGCCCAGGAGGCCGGGGTCGTGGAGGGAGGATCTGGAGACAGGATCTGCTGTCCACCGTGGGCAGCCTCTAAGGAGGCTGCAGCCAGATGAAGCGAGAAGTGCAGCCGGTGGGGGGCGGGAGGGGGGAACAGATGGGCCCTGCTGAACACAAGAGGAGGCACCTGTGGGGAGCAGAGGAAATGAGCCCTGCTGAAGAGCCGTGCTCAAATGCTGTTGCTGCCTGGAAGAAACATACGTTCATACAACTCCTTGATCCTCTAAAACTGTCTCAGCCAGCATCCAGAGTGCCCATGAAACAGAAGCTTCCTTAGGTATTTCACACAGGAGGAATTGTACACTGGGAATTATTGCCTGGCACCTGCTTCCCCAAGGTTCCTGTCACCCATGGTAAGCTACAATCTGGAATTTTTTCTTTTTTTCTTTTTTTTCTTTTGAGGAACCAAAGCTTGAACTCAGGCCCTTACGCTTGCCAGGGAAGCACTTATTCCACTGAGCCATCTCCTCAGCCCCTGGAAATTTTTTGTGGAAAATTCCAGATGTGAATAATTTACGAGCTTCAGATATCTTTTATTTCAGCATATTATTAAAGTTGTTTTATTTTGTCAGTTATTACTGTTGGCCCCTCCCCTCCTGCATCTCATTTATAAGTTCAGCTTTCTTCTGGGGCACACATGTACAGGAAGGAACACAGTGTGTGCAGGGTTGGGGCTTTCCCTTGTGTGGGGTGTTCCAGTGTCCTGGTCATGCTCCCTGTGGATAGGGGACCACGGTACTGGAGAGCTGGTGGTGCCTGAAGGGAAAAGCCATGGTGCAGGAAGACAAGTGGCCCCAGAAAGCCACAAGGTCCCATGAGGCTGGGGGGAGGGGACTGGGCAGGACATCTGTCACCTGGCCACCAGAGCAGCTGGGCAGGGCCCTGGGAGCTGGCACAGTGCTGCTGCAGGAGGGATCCACACCCCACCTGCAGCCTGCAGCCTCCTGGGGGCTGCATCTCAGCAGCAGCTGCCAGGGAACCCAGGGTCCCAGCCCCTTGGGCAGAGAGCAGAGCCCAGAGCCCACGGGGCCGGTGGCAGGCAGATCAGCTAGATCTGAGCTAGAGGAAGCAGCCTCTGCTGAGCTCCTGTGGCGGGGCTGGGCGGCTTGTGATATCTCCAGGCATACTGGACGAGGTTCTCAGAGCCTCAGATTCTAATCTTACACCTGACTTCCTTCTGCAGGGCTGCGTTATACAGTCCCACTGGGCTCCAGCTCCCCAAGGACAGCTCGCAGCACCCCACCACCACCACTACCATCACCCCAGCCCCATCCCCAAGGGTGGAAAGCAGCTTTTACAGGACACTGTTTACACCACTCCTGGGTCCTAAAGTAAAGATCACTCCCAGAGTGCAGACAGGCATCAAAAATAAATTATCCACAAAAATAAAACCTCTTGCCCAGCACCAAGGCAATTGAAGAGCTCATTAGCCCGAGGAAGAGACAGTATTTTCTAATGCGCAGCTTCAGGCAGAACCATGCATATTCATGAGCTTGCTCCTTGCTCGAGTGCTGGGAACCTTGGGAACCTTGCTCCCAGTACTGCTCAGTACAGGGTGCTGGGCCCGGACCCTGGACACTGGGGGCAGAGGGCCAGCCACACTCCGGCCCCTAAGAGCTGCCCTCAGGGGAAGACATCTGTTAGCCATTGGGGTCAGAGAACCCAGGTTCTCTAACAGCCACCTGGGGGGCACTCTTGCCGGAACCTGTGCTGTGTTCACACACCTGAATTCACACTAAAGGCTGAAGGACACAGAATCTGTGTCCACACCGGCCTAGCTGCCTGTCTCTAATCAAAAGTCCAGCACAGAGGGAGCTAGGATATGTACGAGGGGCCGTCAGAGTCCCAATGTGAACTGCCAGAGCCACGTGGTTCCTGGGAGGTGTGGGGCTTCAGGAACCCAGCCCCTCCTCTTCTCAGTCTTTGCCCTCTGGCCAAGGTAAGGTCCAAGAACGCCTCTGCCACACACCGCATGACTGACCCGGTGCCGGCCAACCACGGACTAAAACCATGGGCAAAGCAAACCAGGTCTTCTTCAAAGTGGATTTTCTCAGCAACAGAAGCTGTGGAACACACGATGTGCCTCATCCACACGGAATCCCACAGAGACCTGTCTTGTGCGATGGCTGGAGCTCTAGCAGCTGTCTTGTACCATGAGGACACCTTGAATGATGTTCCACTCCTCTACCCTAGTGGAGAGCCCCGGCTCTGGGGTGGGCAGGGGTCCTTTCTAGTCCACGCAGGTAGCTGTCAGGCCTCAAATCTCACAGTCTTACTTAAGTAGTGTGGTGCTATTCATAGATCTTAGGCCTTTGTAGTGCAGGCTGGCCTTGAATTCACTAGGTACCCTAAGCTGGCTTTGAACTTGTGGTGATACTCCTGCCTCAGTCTCCCAAGTGTTAGGATTACAGGCCAGCGCCACCACACCCGCTCCCCACCCCCATGTTTTGACAGAAGAGCAAAGTCCAGTCCTTCCTTCGCAGCCTCCAAATAGTTGGAAATAAACCTCTATCCCCATCTGTAGCAATCCATAGTAGCCCCTGAGGATGGGTGGGCGAAGGTCTGAGCTGGCCTCATCCCCGTCTCTCACCAGTTCCTTCTGACCATGGGCATCTCCTTAAAGACGTGAGACAACATCTCAGGTGTGACCCATGTTGGCCCTGGAGGAAGAGGAAACAGGGCCAGGGGTTACAGCCATCAGCCCAGGTCCCCACCCTCTCAGCCTGGTCCCTCGCTTTGCACAGTGGCCTTGAGCAGCCTCGTTCTGGGTGTAATAGGAGCAAAGATTCCTCAGCTACTGGCAGGACCTGCACGCTGGACTGCCTGTGATAAGAGCTTGGGCCAAGCAGTCACTGTTCTGGCTGGGCCCAGCACGAAGTCCCACAGAGTGGCCTGGCCCGCTGGCCCACTGATGACCGGGCATAGTTCCTACTGCCAGCCCATGTTGCAGGACCATGAGATAAAATGGACTGTGGAGAGTGTGGGACTGTTTGTTATGCAGCATGACGGTGGGCGTATCTGACTATGACCTTGTCACCTAGACAGCCACAGCAGAATCTGTGTCCCTGACTCCTATCTCTCCCTGTGCCTCCCCAAGTCCTAAATCTTTCCAAAGCTCCTCAGTCTCCCCAGGACTCCCCAGGGTCCCCAACAAGGCTCCTGCAGTGTGCACTGAGGCCTAATCTCTGTGGGGTCTAGCCCTGGGCCTACCTAAGGCTAGGGCAAGGGCACCTGCGGTCCTCTTCTGAGAACTTGACTTGATAATTGTGTGGCTCCGCACTGCCCCCTGATGCCCCACAGCCAGGCTGGGGTCCTGCTGGGTGCTGTCCTCACTTCTGGGTTGCCTGGGAGGTACTGTAAGACTGCCTACAGTTCTGTGTGGGGTGGAAGTTAGTACAGCCTTGAAGCAGAACTGGGTGGAGGGGCCTCAAAAACTAAAACTAGGACTGGCACGCGGTGTCCAGCTGCGCCACTCCAGGGTGTACACAGCAAGGACCTGAACTCAGCACAAAAACCTCAGTGTCCATCCCCTGGGGAGCCAGGGAAATGTCGGGTCGGTACACAGCAGAATACTCTACAGCCTTGAAAAGGGGAATCCTGCCATCTGTAACTGCGCAGGTGACTTGACAGGTATCATGCTGCGAAAAAGAAGTCAGGTGCAAAAGACAAGCACCGGCTGGCTTCATTCACACATAGAATCCTCCAAAGCTTAGCCTCCAGTAATAGAGAGTAGTACAGCGTGTGGCTGGGCAGGAGGAAGCTGACCAAAGGGAAGGCGTCCTGCTGGCCAGGAGGGACTCATCTGTGAACTGCATCGGTGACCACAGTTAACAATAACATACCGCGTGGTTCGAAACTGGTGAAAGAGTCGATTTTAAATGCTCTCACTACACAAAAGCCCCCTCAGCTGCTCCAGCTGTCGGTGTGTTCGTTAGGTCCATAGAACCACACCACTATGGACACCTGTGTCCTCATCACCTTAGACCAGGGATACATGGTATTTGTCAATTTAAAATAAAAGGCATGCGTGTATTTGCTAAATTTTTGTTTTGTTTTGTGACAGGATCTTACTGTGCAGTTCAGGCTGGCCTCGAGCTCACTTTGCAGCCCAGGCTGGCCTCAAACTCATAATGATCCTCCTGCCTTGGCCTGCCCAGTGCTGGGACTGCAGGCGTGCACCACCATGCCCGACCAATTTACTTAACTTTAAATTTGAGACAAGGTCTCATTATGTAGCCCAGAATGGCCTGGAACTCCCACCGATCCTCCTGTCTTAGCCTCCCAAGCAGTTGCTGGAGATGCTCTGTCTGAAGTAGCTGCCAGGTCCTGAGTTCCTGTCCCCATGTCACCTCTACCCTTCAGGAGCACCCAGGCTAGGACTGTGTGCACAGAGCAACCCCTGTCCTGAGGCCTGCAGGTGGGGTCCAAGGTCACAGAAGGTGGCTCAACTGCCCAGGAGAAGGAGAGAGGATGGGGAGGGGATTGGAAAGAAGGGAAGGGAAGGAGTGGTGACCAGGGGCTGGAGGAAGGGCTGCAGGACTTGTGGGGAGGACTCCTGTCTGTCACCACCCCAGCTCACGCCAAGTGGGAGGTGCAGGGGCCCAGTCAGGTGCTGCCCACCACAGCCAGCAGCTCCCTCAGGCCAGCCAGGGACCTTGGACACCTAGAACCTGGAGAGGGGAAGAGACCTGGATAGTGGGGACAGAAGAGAAGGCCCAGGGCAGCCACAGGCAGGGAGGACCAGGCCAGCCAGGAATGCGGCTTTGTCCCAGCGCTGGGGAGCAGGGCTGAGGGACCTGTCCTGAGGACTTTGCCTGGAGTGCCGGGCTACTTCCCAGAGCCCCAAGCCCTGACCTGCAACATCGCCTAGGTCAGCGGTGCACGCAGGGCACTGTGCAAAGTACCTGGATGCAGTAAACTCCGCGTATACATTTTTTAGGTTCTCCAGTGAGTCTGAAAGCCAGCAATGGGGGGAGCCATTGATCTAGCTCAGGGGTCAGCAAACTTTTTCTGTCCAGAGCCAAATGGTAAATATTGCAGGCGTTGTGCAGGTCGGGGTCAGGATGGTCTCTGTTAAAACAACTCAGCTCTGTCCTTGGGCCCAAAATCAGTGTAGAAGATGCATTAAAAAAAAAAAAATGTGGCTAGGTTGCAATAAAATCTTTTAAAATTGGATCTCATGAAGTCAGAAATTTGAATTTTTTAAATATGAATTTTGTAGGATGGTTTTTGTTGTTGTTGTTGTTGTTGTTGTTGTTTTTTAACTTTCTGCAAAGCTTTATTCCCGAGGGCCTCAGTCCTCCTTGGCAGCTGCCTTCCTCATGGCGGCCAGCACGTTGCTCAGCTCCTCACGCTTCCTCTTGGCACGGATGTGCATCCCCACCCTTTTCTTGATGAACTTGAGGGTGCGCTTGTCCTTGGAGACTTTGAGCAGCTCCGTGGTGCGCCGCTTGTAGGGGGCAAAGCCGCACACCTCCCGGATCATGTCCCGCACGAACTTGGTGTGTTTGGTGAGACGTCCRYGGCGGCGGCTGTGCCTCSGTTTGCTCACATTCTTAGTCACCTTGTGGCCCTTGTTGAGGCCCATGGCCATGGGGTAGCGGAGGGCCATGGCTACTCCTTTCAATGGTTGCTGTGACAGAAGGCTGTAGGATGTTTACATGTCATGAAATGTTTCTCTCCTTTTAATTCCACACACAAGGGCCGGCCAGATAGCTCAGCAGATTAAAGCACCTGCTTAGGCAGACGCAGAGACCAGGTTTGATCCCCGGTGTGCTGTGCCAGCTTGGCCCCCAGGGCATGCTGAGACCACAACTGAGACTGGGCATGGTGGCACCTGCCTGTAATCCCAGCACTTCGGAGGCTGAAAATAGGAGAATCACTATGAGTTCGATCTATGTATTGAGACCCTGTACTAAATACATTTTAAAAAATTAATTCCACACACACCATTTAAAAAAATGTAAATTATGTGGGCACACACTTGTTAATCCCAGCACTTGGGAGGCTGAGACAGGAGGATCAGCACAAGTTCCAGGCCAAGCTGAACCACACAGTGAGACCCTGTCTCAAAAGCCAAACAGAAGGGCCTGCGAGATAGCTCAGTGGACTAAACACCTGCTTAGACAAGCACAGGGACTGGGGTTCCATCCCCTGCACCATATGCTGTGCAGACCCTGCCCCCACCCCTGGGCACACTGAGCTGGCCATGGAGACCAGGCATGGTGGGTCACGCCTGTAATCCCAGCCCTGGGGAGCTAAAACAGGAGAATCACCACAAGTCTGAGCTGCATAATGAGATCCTCCACCAAATGCATTTAAAAATTAAAAAAACAGAAAAGTAAAACCTGTCCAGAGCTCTAGCAGCTGTGGGGTAGGCCTGCTGTTAGCTAACCATGATTCAGATCAAAGCTGCAATGCACAAATCTGGTAGGAGTATTAGGAAGCTTTTAGATCAGCATGAGTCACAGTGGCCCCAAGGAGGAGCCAGGGAACACAACATGGCCCAAGGGACCCCCCAGGGAGCCCCAGCACTGAGAGTACAGCCTGGGCACACACACTCCGTGATGGACCATGATGGACAGGAAGTTTGCAGAAACAGGCCTCTACCCATAAGGCTGGAAAAAGAGATACAAATTATTCCTTTGAATTCTCCTCCTATCACCTATAATCCCCTAAAATGTATCACCATAGCTACAGCAAACAAAACAAAAGAACTAAAAAGGAATCATTTAGCCATGATTCTCCAAGTACAGCGACAGTGAGTTTGGGTTCTTTGCATTTTTGAGGCAGAGTCCCACCACAGTACTCAGGCTGGCCTTGAGCTCCCTATGTAGCTCCAGTGACTGAGCTCAAGCTGATCCTGCTGCCTCAGCCTCCCCCGTGATGGAATCACAGGCATGCACCACCATGCCTGGAAAGTTTGTTTTTGTGTTCATTTGCGTTTCTGGCATTTCTTTTCTTTTTCTTTTTTTTTTTTTTTTTTTTTTTTCCGGTACTGGGGATTGAACTCAGGACTTTGCACTTGCCAGGCAAGCACCTGTTCTACTGAGCTAACTCCCCAGCCCCTTCCTGCATTTCTTTTATTTATTTTTTTTCCATCACAAATAGGACTTTATTTATCACTATTAAAAATCTGGATCTTAAACGGA
>NDGN011517777.1:1080-18411 GCA_002564285.1 Tympanoctomys barrerae | reverse complement strand
TGAACTCAGACCCTTGCGCTTGCCAGAGAAGCGCTTATTCTACTGAGCCATCTCCCTGGCCCCAAGTGTCTACATATGCAAGAGATGAAGGAATCCTGGAGCTCAGCCCTGTCTTCATCTGTCCAATCTCAAAGTCAGTGGGATTTTAAAAATGGTAATAAATATCCTAAGCATTTCTGACATCACGAATGCCCAGCTTAAAATGTGTTTATTTTCGTTCTTCAGCATGCAGAATATCTAAAACATTTAAGTTTTGTCATATGTCCCTTAATTGGTGTGGTAGCACACTGATTCTGAGTAATCTAGAAGTCATATTAGTGATTTTATAAATTTGGTAAAAATGAAAATCTGGATTAAATCCTTTTATATTTGATTTTCTAAAACAGTAAACCATGGTGCAGAGGGAAGAGCTGAGAAATGTGTTCTCGTGGGCAGCGTCAGCCCGGGCCAAGCCACTCGTGCCCTTCCGATTTTTCATGGATCTGAAGGATCGCTCAGCCTCTTAGAACGCCAGGCAGCCCTCGACACACCACGTATGATCTGCCTTAAATTTAAGACTTACGAAACCCGTGCGGGGGAGGAAGCAGTGTGTTCTGTGGAGCGCGTGTGTAGCGTGCGATGCTGCGCGTCTGGGATGCTGGAACTGAGGCGCCCTAACTCGGTTCTGTACTACTTGGGGGTTTTCGGTTTAGGAGACAATCCCACTGTAAGCTCAGAGACGTCTAGGTTAGTGATATTGGTGTTCTTTTTTTCTTTCAGCGGAATACACACAAAGGAAAGGTGGCGAGCTGGCGCCCCGTCTCACGCCCGGCCCTGGCGGAGCTCTCTGCCTTCGGCCCCTCTGGCTCGCAGCGTGAGGCCAGCCGCCGCCTCCTTCCCTCTGTGCCTCCCGCTTCTGCTCACAGTTCTTCTCTGCTGTGCATCTAACTAGACGCTAACCGGGGCTCTCTCAGAGGACGCGGACGAGGGATGTCCTGCCGGACTGCTCCAGCTCTATTGCCTTCAGGTCCTCTGGAATGTCTCTAAGTGCGTCTATGGTGCTGACTAACGCTGTCCCTTCCCCGCCCAGCGGCCTGGAGGATCCCTGAAGCTTAGCTGCGTGGCGCCTCTCCTAGAGCATCGGGAGGGATCGGTGCGCTGCATGCAGCATCTTGTTCTACTGTTCCATTAGCAGACGCCTCCCCAGCCCAGAGCTCCTCATTCCATGTGTCTGGAAAGTTCTGGAAGCAGAAGTCCGCTGACATTTTAGAAAACAGTACTCTGAAAATAAGGGTGTGATGCTCTGAGGCAGGCTGCAAAGCTAGCCCATTTCAGGGGGAGAAAGAACCTGTCATTCCCTCTGCTGAACTTTGCTCCCTCCTGTGGTGGACACGCTCTCCCAATGCATAGCTTTTCTCTCTGTACAGTGAAGGCGTCTGTGTTACCGACTTGTTTTCGCGCTTGGTTGCAGGAGGGGCTCAGCAGTGACCTTTGCCTATAGGCATGGCGTTTCCTTTCCCATCCCTCGTGCTCTTGTCAACAGTCTCCATCCTCACCCCCAGACCTGGGGACCGTGTCCTGTGCACCTCGCGCTCTGCCTCAGGGAGGAACCAGGCCAGCACCCTTTCCATGTTGTGCCCTTGGGCTGGATGGGAAATGCACACAGGCAAAGTGTGGCGGACTGTAGTGACTCTTGGAAACACAGCTTCTTTAACAGGCAGGCCCTGAGCTTGAACTTCAGGCAGCTTCAGGGAAGACAGAGCTGGTGGCGACTGTGGTGAGCCTCTCCCCAGGAGCTGCTCCTTTCATCCTGGAGTGATGACCATGGCAGAGGGGGAGGGGATCACGCAGTCCCAGGGCTGCTGAGAGAGCACAGAGTGAGCAGGAGCCTTCCCGCATTGCCTCAGCCCTGTCTGCTCTGTCTGTGAACACTTTCTAAAGTACCTCACACGAGGTCTCTAATCTGGGGAATTCTCCACTTAGATCTGGGGCAACATGGGAGATTCCTAGCATGCTCCTTCTCAGCAAGTGCCACTTCTCCTAACTCACTGCTGGCTGCAGCCACTGGGATTCCCACTACAGGGAACTGGAATTGAGATGGAAGGGGCAGGGGACGGCCATGCCTACACCTGGAAGAAATTCTAGGAGTTCTAGGGCAGCTGTTGTCTACCAGCAAGAGGACTGAAGAGTAGAAGAAGGGAAAATACATGCAGAGAAGCAAAGACTGATCAACAAAGGGCACAACAAAGAGCCTCCATTGCATGTCCGTAGAGCTCCTGGTACACGGATAGTTGTCATGTCCTGATTTTAGCTCCCTTCATGCCAAGCCCCTTTATATGTGCAATAACTTCTGTCTATTGACCTTTTCTTTCTTACGGTAGTCTAAGCTGGTCCCTGTTAATTGTTGCTGTAACACAAGCCCTTACTAATAGGCGTATGCTTCTATGTGTCTGATATTGATCCATGTGTCTAGAACACTGCTCGAGGTGACAGATGCAATCTAAACTGTAATCCCTCCAGGAAGCACCTACTCTCTCTGTGGGGCTCCGTCAAGGTTTGCAGAAGCCACCTGCTTTCTTGTCTCCCCAGGGTTGCCCTGGGTTGTGCTCACAGCTCAGGTTTTGATCGTGGCAGGATGACAAATGGAAAAGGAGAATATGTCAGAGTTGCTTGAGGTTGCTGCTATTGGACAGGAGAAACCCAGGCTACGATAAAGAGAAGCTGGGAAGGGGATGGAAGGGAAGGAGAGGAGGTGCCGCATTTAGGGTGGGACCTAAGTAAAGATCCAAATATCTGGGAAAACCAGGGGTGGTGACAGGTAAGCAGTTGCAAAGAGCAACCCCACAGCCAGGGCTAGAGGTACAGCGTGGGTGTCCTTCATGTGTGGAAACTGGGAGCATAGTGCTCTTCTTTCCCCTCGGTGACCCAAAGCCTCCCAAAGAGGTCAGGCATGTTCAACAAGAGGAGAAATCCAGGCATTTTAGGCTCCTTACCAAATGATGCTACTTGGTGTCTCCAGGCCCGAGGCATTGATTCCCTCCAGTCATTATAGTGATGAGCCATTGCTTTTGGATTGCTAATTGGAAGAATATTGTGGGCCATGGCCAGATGAAAATGCATTAGGAGTGGATAACAACCTGTCAGAGGTTGGAAAAGATCACTGGGAAGCTACTCTTTGATGGAATCAGATGAGGCAGCTCAGCGGTAATGCAAGAAGGATGCTGGACACACCCAGCGGCTCTTCCCAACTCCAGGCATAACAGGAAGTGGAAGGAGCGTTGACTTGGTTTTCCAGCAGAGGTGGGGACCACTGTGTTCTGCCTTGCTTCCTCTTGCTAGGCCTCTGCTTCCGCCCGGGTGCTGGGGTCATCCACAGAGTACAAGCTTCGCTTTAAAAGAAATCTCTTCTGGGGAAAGACCAGTTTGTGAAAGTGAACAGCTGTTGTCTCTCCTCCAGGTGTTTCTGTAAGGACACTGGGGAGAACAAGATAGGACTCTGAGGTTCAGGTGGGGAGCCGAAGCTGCAGCATCCCCTGTGTCCTCCGCGAGGTGGCACGAGGCCTCTGCTGCTGCCGAGCACCTGTTCTCATGTCCGCTCCTGACTCCTTTCTCCCTTGTTCATTGCCATCCAGGCTTTTCTCTTTCCTATGTTGTTCTTCCCTCTTTCCAGTTTTCCTTTCCTCATGCTTTGAAATTTTTCACTTCCAATTTGGCATATTTTGAAATTGAAATCGATGTTTTTAGTGTTCCCCCCCTCCCCAGGAATTGAACACAGGACCTTGTGCTTGCCAGGCAGGGACTGTGCGGCTGAGCTATGTGAGGTCTACTTTTGAAACAGTAACTCTGTGAACTGAGCAAACTTTTGTTTTGTTTTTTAATTTCTCGTGATTCTTTTTCCACTTTATTCTTACACTTGTAATTCAACCATTTGGTAACCCTCCAAAGAAAAGTTGCTTTTTTTCATTTATGAAATTCAGATTTTTTTTTTATTTTACAGATAAAAAACAAGAACCATAATGTTACATAATTTCAAAAAAGATAGTGTGATGTATTTCACTTATATACCTAATCTTAAATTGCATCCATTTACCTAAAAAAAAAAAATCTCAACTTTATCCTTCCTCATGGCTGAGAAGTACTTCATTGTGTGCATATGCCACCCCTTTTTGACCCATTCCTCATTTGCTGGGCATTTGGGCTGCGTCTAAGATTTAGCTGTTACAAATTCTGCTGTTATAAAGTTGGGCGCACATATATTACTCTGGTATGTTGGTCCTAATTCTTCTGGGAAAATTCCCTACAGCAAAATATCTGGGTTGAATGAGACCTCTAATCCAGTTTTTCTGAAGACTCTCTACATTAACTTCCACAGTGATTACACCAGTCTACCCTGTACACCAGGGAGAAAGTTTCCTTTTTTCCCCATAGCCACTCCAGAATTTATTATTGGTTGATTCTTTTGATGATGTTCTTCCTAGGATTAGATGAGATCTTGGTGTTGTTTTGATTTCCATGTCTCAAATGATCTATGATGCTGAGTATCTTTTCATGTATTTATTTTCTATCCCATTTTTTATCTGAGACGTGTGTATCCATCTCAGTTACCTGTGTTAGCCTGGGTCTTTAAATTTGGGGATCTGATTTTTCTTTTTAATTCTTTGTGATCTATGTTTAAGTATTTTGTCTGAGGGAGCTGTCTAATTTTTTCCCACTCTGTGGGTTCACTTTTCACCCTGTTGGTGATGTCATAGAATGTGCAAAAGCTTTTTAATAAGATGAGACCCAGTTGTTGATTCTTTGGAATATTTCCTGTACAGTTTGGAGGAGTCTCGTGAAATCTCTGCCTACCCCTATGTCTTCAGGATTTCTACCTACTTTCTCTTCCCAGGTTTAGTGTCTCTGTTTTCATATTTAGGTCTTTGATCCATTTTGTGCAGACATGGGTCTAGTGTAGCCTTTGGCACATAGAAAACCACTTTTTCCAGCACTGTTTATTAAAGCCGCTATCTTTCTCTACTGAACATATTTGACCATGTGTCAAAGATAAGGCATCCAACTGTGTTTGCAGCTGTTTCTTCATGTTCTAATCTGCTCATTGTTCCTCGGGTCTGTTTTTTCAGCAGTTTCATGCTGGTTTTATTTTTTTAATCACTGTATCTTTGTAGTTTAATTTCAAGCCAGGGATTGTGATGCCCCCTGCCTTTCTGTTGTTGCCCAGGATTGCCTTTGCTATTCTCAGTCTCTTCTGGTTCCCAAATTAATTTTAGGTTTTTTTTCTAGCTCTGTGAGGTATGCTGATGGTATTTTGATTGGGATTGTATTAAATCTGTACAACAGAATTTCAGTTTTAAAACATATAAATTATATGTTTACCCCTGCTGGTGATTTTCCTTTGTCTACATAGTAGGAGTACAGATTTAGGGAATGGAGACCCAGACAGGCATTGGTAAATGCATAAGGACATTTGAACTGGATGGATTTCAGGGATAGATCTGGAAAGATCTAGTTATCCAATAACAGCAGCATGACATCAAGCAAGGTATTTAACTCAATTTCTTATCAGCTGCCTAGGGTTGAAACAATTTCTACTTCAGACAGTACATAAAATATCAAGCACTGTGTGTTCCGTACAGAGTCCAAGTCTAGGTGTTTTATTGAATAACAGCTTTTATTTTAGATAATGTCATTGCCACCCTTGTCTGAGTCCATCCAGTACTTTTTAAATGTGGGGATTGGCACTTGACCAAGGAGCAATATTGTGTGATGGAAAGAAGCAGGGCAAAGTAGATCATCCGTGATGTCTTCAGGTTTTGCAAGTGGTGAAGTGGCTGAGATGCCACAAACTGTTAGGACCGCCTGTGCCATGGCACTGCTCCGGACCTGCACACCCCTGAAAGCTCCCTGCGGCCTGTCCCCACCCCTTTGCCCTCTCCCCTGCTGGCCTCCTGCCAACTCTCCCTTGCCCTTGTGTCCCCTGCTACGGTGCTACAGACGGGCCCTTCCCTCAGCTGGACTGGACCCACACTGTCAACACCACTGAGTCCCTAATGCAGGCAGCAGGAGAGCTGGTGAAGCTGAATTTAGCTACGAGTGGGAAAGAGGCAAAGTGGGTTTTCAGGCTAGGTAAATCTTGCCTCCCAGAGCCTCTAATTCTGGACTGACACAAAGATTTGAAAACATTGTTGGTAAAGACATTGGATAACCACTGGGTATGGGGCAGGTAGGAGTCGCTCTCATACTCCTGGGATTGCGTTGGGAGTGACTGAGGTGACATTTATTGGATGTACACTGTACACTGTGGTGGAGGAGACTGTCTTTGACCTTCTGAGTGAACAGAATGCAGTGGGGAGCTGGGAGCCATTCTGTTGGTCTTTTTCTCACTAAAATACTAAGTTGGTAAACTTCTCCTAATGGAAGGAAGTAGTGGCAAGAATGCAGTTGTCTTTGTAGTACTGTCCCCATGTTGCAGAAAGATGCCCGGGCATCAGTGAATAAACAAGTGTCCCTTTATGAAAACAAAATAAAGTCAGGCTTGCCTTAGGGGATGTGCTTTAATGGGTTATGATTGTTGATTGAAATCACGTACAAAACTATCCAGCATGGTGTCTGTACACCCTAAGAGCTTAATCGGTGTTAATCTTCTTCCCATTAGAGAAGAGTTAAGAAATTTATAGGGCTTCATTTGGCATCATATAGAGTGTTTGACTGTGTTGGCTTTTTTATTTGCTATCTTAAGAACTGTGACTGCTCACTCCCTAGAAACACAGGTCATTAAGCTGGAAAGGCCAGAGAGGTAATCTGGTTCACACGGGTAATTTTAAGTGTGAACAACAACAAAAAAAAAGCTAAGAGAGGCTGAGTTGGTCTAAAGGTGGCACATTGCTTCCTTGCTGTAGAAGTAATCGTAGTGGATGTGTTTCACACCTCAATGAGAAGGTGAGAGGGAGGGAAGGAGGAGGCGTGGAAGGGGAGGAGGAGAGGAGGTGGGAGGGCAGGAGAGAGAGGAGGCGAAGGGGGCAGAGGAAGGAAAGGGAAGGTAGAGGGGAGGGAGGGAGGAGGGAGGGGAGGGGAGAAGAGAGGAGGAGGAGGGGAGATGTGCTCAGAGATGAGAATCCTGAAGTACGCCAGTCTGGTATACACGTGTACCACACATTCCAAGTTCTTTTCCCTATGAATTTAGGTTGCTTGGTTGGGCTGTTGGTCTCTACAGTGGTGCTGAGCTGAGTTATTAAAGCATACCTGAGGGTTTAGTCAATATGGTCAATGACTTACACAAACTAAATCTCGTTAGTCACTGTGAAGAGCAAGGATTGATGAGCAGTGGGATCTTCTAATTTTACTTAACATCTACTAGGCCCCAGGAGCTATGTTAGAAATCTTACCCTTTGTACTTCACTTAGCTGTATGTTAGTGACCATTACTGCATGTGGGCTAGACTGGCACCGTGATTTCTCGGATTAGGAAACCAAGGCTCCCCGAAACAGAAGGGTTGCCAAGGAAGGAGGCAGTAGTGAAGATGGGCTCCCATCTGGGTGTGTATGGACAGGAAGTTCTCCCACTTTCCGGTCTTCTGTTTGTCAAGAGGAAGGGATGGGAGCTCTGACGTTAGAAGAGGTGGGAGAAACTCTTCCACGCTCCCTTCGTCTATGCACTAGCATAAGCGCTGAGATTCCTTTCAAAACGTCAGAGCAGCTTTATTAGATAGAGCTATAGCAGCTGCTGGTCTACACGGAAGGCGTCGGCATGCCTAGAAAGAGCTTCCTGCCCATCCAAAACGCAATGAGTTCATTTGCGAGGAATACGGTAAGACAAAGTGAGAAGCACAGCTTCCTCTGGTGGAATGGCTCCTACCACACTCACCAAGCTCATCTACTTGTTCGTTCACTCGCCACACATGATTTAAGGATGTCTCCCATGCCGCGCAGCAGGCAGAGAACTGGGGCTGCAAACGCAGAGGTCTCTGCTCCTACACTCAGCTGTTGTTCTTCTCTCCTGGGTGACAGGTGGGCCAACACGTGACAGTCATGAGCGACACCTGTGCTTTGACCGCAGTCCCCTGGACGCGGAGCCTGTGGGTTGTGATGTGGCTCTTGGGTGAGTGTGCAGGTGGGACCCGCTGGAGGCGTGAAGACGCGCTGCCTTCCCCGCAGCACTTGCTGGTTGAGAGCTCCGCGTGCCCTTGCCCAGCCTCGCGTGGCTCAGGCTGGACCTACAGCGAGGCTTGCGAGCCCATCCTTGAGGAAAAGTGCCACGCGGCTGCTCAGGGCTGAAGGTAATGCTTTATGACTTGGGCACCTGAAGTCCTGTCACGCAGCGCGTTCCCCGGGGGTGGTGATCATGCAAAAGGAATATTGCTTAGCTGGTGGTAATGTCACGCTGCCACGCTGAGTTACACGGAGTGCCTGATTTCTACGGCTAAAATACGCCTGGCTGATTAATCCCAATGCCATGTAAATAGATTCAGCGTCAAGGAGCTCATAAATGAGAAAATGGATGTTCCGATGGGGACTTCGGGAGGAACTGAGGGCGCCACCACTCGCGGGGTCCTCAGTCAGCCCCGACATTGTCATTACCTGCAGGAGCGGGGGCGCATCAGTCACTCCGATCCTGGGAGGCTTTCAGACCTGCCTGCCCGGCCTCCAGCCCCATTTAAACAGGGAATGTCACCAGGCCTGTCGCCAGGCTGCCTCGCGTCTGCCTGTCAGAGCTTCAGGGAGGAGTTGCAGGGCTGCTCCAGCATAAGAAAACTGGTAGTCAAGCACCTTAATTACCTGCTAGATAAATTGGGACATGACTTATTCATGTCGTTAAAGGGCTCATTAGAGGGATCCTTTAAGAAATGCTCTCATATTTGACTTATAGAAATTTAATTGCACCTATAAGCTAGCTATCAGATCTGCTGACACTCAGGAGTCTAATTGGTTTATACCTTGTGACACAGGGTTTGACCTAGATCACTTATCTTGTCACTTTGGTGACTTCACTGGCACTGTGAATGGTCTCAGTGAGGAGTGGCCACACACTTGGCCTGGCCTCCTGCTGTCACGCCTGCTCTCCAGTTTTTCTTTTCCTTGTTTTTCTCCCCTCCCCTCCCTCATCTTCCCTCCTCTCCCCTTTTTTTCAGTCCTTTCTCCTCTCCTCTTCTCCTCTCCCCTGCTTTCTGTTTCTATCTGAAAAAAAAAAATCTTTCAGGTATCTTCTATTAAAGCTTAATCAAGACATCCTCTCCAAATAAATCTATTTCTCTTCCCATACCATACATCTCTTCCTACTCAAGAAATTCTGATGAAGCATGTACTTTGCCCATCTAGTTAAACCTTCAGAAACATCCCTATGAGTGGAAGTTGAGTGCTTTAAACTCTTCAGCAGTTTGTGAAATTTGGCGTACTTTTCCTGAACCTAGGGCTGGAGAGTTCTTTCCCCTGGGGCTGGGCTCCTTTCTGTGGACATCAGCTGCTCAATGCATTGTCCCCAGGCTCCTGGTTGGGAGAGAGGGCAGCTTTGGAGGGGCGCTGCTGGGCTCCCCAGGGTGACACCAGTTGACCTCCTGGCCCCTCTGGGCCTTCTCTCCTCGTGCCTGGGTTATTGCTGCACCCCCTCTCAGGAGCGCATGCAGGCTCCAGCTTGTGCTGACTCTTGTTGGCCCTGGCACTTTGCTGAAGGGCTGCTTTTATCCCAGAAGAGACTCCTGTGGGCTCCCGCTGCCCTGGAATTAAGCATCCCCTCCTCAGCCGGCCAGCTGGGCGTCCTCCAGAAATTCTCCTTTGCCTGCCTGTCTGAATTTCCCTTCCTGAAATCCAGCGTGGTTTTTAGATTCTCCTTGTACTCTTGAGACACAGCAATTAACCATTTGTCTGTAATCCATAATCAATTGATTTTGGTTCTGGCTGTATCCAAATGTTAAAACTTGTTTTCAGTTTTAACATTTTCAGTGCTTTTTAATCCTCTGCCGAGCCGTACATACATCCGGAACATCTGATTGTCTCCAATTTTCTCCATATGAAACATCTTACACATTATAAAGCTAGAACTGTCACAGTAGTCTCGCATCAAGCCTCCAAGTAGTTTCCAGGAGTTTATTTCATGGCTAGATTTGCATCATGACTTCACTCACCTGTTTCAGGAGAGGGCTGCCGTCCTTGTCCTTGAAGGCTGTTGACACGCCTTATTGCTGGATTCTTCAGTAAGTCTCTGCTCCCAGGTTAGAGCTGCGGTGCTTCTCCATATGCTGAACATTCTAAAGTTCTGTGATACAGACAGAATTGCCAGAGGGAGGCTGTAAGTTTTCCTTTGTGGACCAGCTATTCACAGACCAGCTTTTATTAAATTTTCACATTTTCACTACCTTCTTTTTCTTTTGCCAAACCATTCATATAAATGCTGCTTTTGCTTTGCAGATTGTGGATTTCTGTCCCCACTGGCAATGCCTGACAAAAGTTGTTTTGCATCCTTGTTGTGACATGCTGCACTTCCTGTCAGTGACTTTGTGGGTGACTATCGACTTTAAAATTCTGAATGAAAGTGACTTAACTTTCTGCTCCATGTGGGCTTCGTTGTTCCCTACACATTCCTGCTCTTCCTGAATATTTAATGAGTGCCAGGAGCTGGTATATTTTTAGATTTGATAAATGTCTTGCAGTTATTTTTAAGAGACCCTAACTTTCAAGGAGCCGTTGTGTGAAGCAGTTACCATCCACATGAGAGAACACAGGGAATTTCCCTTCATACGTTCCCCAGTGGAGGAGGAATACAAGCAACAGTGAGCCTGTTGACATTAACAGTGAGCCTGCAGTAGTTGAAACTGGCCGACAGGTCCTTTTGTAATGACTAAACCAGCCCCTCTCGGACCCTAAAATGTAGGGTCTGATGAGGAGGAGCTGAGGTCGGGGTGAGACTGTGTGTCTCTGCCCTCAGTCAGACCTGCTGCTGCGCATCTTCCGACCACCTTGGAAAGCTTTGAGAAGCTGCTGATAGAGACTCTCTTCTCTTGTAAATATTTGAAATTGTGCAAAAATGACAAGATCTGGTTTTCTTTCCCAAACTCAGACTGTGTGATGGCACAATGACCTTAGAAGTCTTTCTCCCAGTTTCTGGCCAAGTTTATACACTTAGGCTCAAGTTTCTCTAGGCTCTATTCCCTGCTACATACTGAAATATTGTCTTATGTGATCTCACATGCTTAACTTTGTATAATTATCTTTTTTTGTATTTAGTACAGAGTCTACAGGGTCTCACTATGTAGATCCAACTTGCAGTGATTCTCCTGTTTTTAGCCTCCCGAGTGCTGGGATTATAGGCGCACACATGGTGGTCCATGTCCTGTCTCAATTACCATCTCAGCGCACCCCGGGGGCGGGCCACCATGGTACCCTGGGGACGGCACCCTGGCCACTGCGCTCTGCCTAAGCAGGCACTTTAGTCTGCTGAGCTATCTGGCCAGCCCATAATTATCTTTCTGGGACGATAAAAATTCCCATATCATACACGATCTTTGAATGTTTCTAATCTCTACACAAGGTAGCATATGTTTATGGGTTTAGATTAGACTCATGGGGGAAAAAATAGGTAGACGTGGCCTAAATTCTGACATACTAAAATAGAATGTAACCCACTTAAAACCCCAGGGAGCTGGTCTCTCTATGGACCGAGCGTGGTAGAACATGAAAGAAAAATTGTTACTAGAGAGGCGTCCTTGATCATTCCTCTTTGATGCAGGAGGTCCATCCCCTGGACAATATCCCGCGTGGGCGGAAGAGCCCGGCAGCTGGGGCTGCAGCCTCGTTCTTCAGGTGTGACCTGCGTTTCCCATGCTGAGGGCAAGCTCAGTTTATGGAGACTAGATACTGCAGGCAGGCCCTAGTCCTGGCCAGGCAGGTGTGCTGTTTGCTGTCCCTCTGACATGACCATGGGAAGCAGGTATGATGACCCTGCTGCCCCTGCGCTTGCATCTCACTGTGCACCTGGACAGGCTCCTTAAGCTCCTTCAGCAGGTGCCACATCTGGCTTTCAGCCACACTTCTACTCTTGAGACTAGGGTCTCTAGCCCCTGAAGAGTTTCTCCACATGATCTGCTGAATGCAAGGGAGGATCACCTGCGATCTTTCCACATTGTTCTCCCTGGACTCTAAATCACAGTTTAGGAATAGGAGCAAGAAATCTGCATTTTAGCAGGTTGTCCAGGTGGATTTTCCCCTATAGTCTCAGGTCTGGCTTTGTCTTTCATGACTGTTGGTCAGCCATGCATCTCTATAGCCCTTGGTTGCTCCATAGCTAGAATAGAGGTGGAGTTGAACTATGTCAACACCAGGGTATTGATTATTAGCAAGTTAAATGATCACCTACTTAGTATTTATGTACTACCTGTACCCACCTCCCTTAGGTGTCCCTGGAGGGACAGGTCAATTCCTGTGGGGACCTATTTACCCACTAAGTTGTGAACTCCTTGAGCACAGATCTCTATATGCCCAGGGCCCAGAACCTGACAGCTAAGGGACCTCAGTGAATGCTCATTCAGGTTCTTCTTAGGGGACATTTGAGGATCTCAGGAAATCACCTCTCACTATCTTTTATAGCTGCCCTTGTCCTCACTCACATTCCAATTTAAAGTCTGAATGAATCATTGTTTTGGTCTGCAGAGCAACATGTGTCCTGTGTCACTTGTGATGGTCTGATGATGCAGATTAGCGAGTCCCCTCTTCACCCAAGCTAGGTGAGGGAGGAGTTGGACACCCAGATATTTAGGTGGACCTCCACAGCTCACATCAGACAGGGCAAATGCCAGGGGCCACTGGCTCTGGATTCTGAGTTCCCTTCCACCCAGCTCCTTCAATGTTTCTTCTTCAAGAAAATAAAGAAACAAGTTATGGAAAGCCTATTCAGCTTCTCCTCATGGAAGGAGAATATGAATAGTAACTGTGTGAATTCTGTAAATCAGGGCCTTCCCCACAAGCTGGGGTTCGCAGAGCTGTTATGCTTCCATGCTCATGAAAGGGTTACCCTTTTATCTTTGTGAAACCACTGAATCCCACAGAAGACTTTTATTAAGCTGATGATCTTTGCTACAAACAAAGCAAAAAGTCGTCAGCACAGAACTTAAGAAGCCATGTAGAGTTCATGCTATTTGAAACAGTTTGTGAAGTCGCATTTCTGAGCATTTTAACCTATATTTCATTAATTGTAAGGAGGTTGAGGCAATAAAATCAGGTGTCACCACTCAGGTTACCTGAGTTTCACAGCTCTGCTGCTTACCAGGTTTTATTTTCTTCCTTTTTTTCTTAATCTTAATTTTATTGTATTTTTGAAGAGTAAAAACAAGAGAATGAAAATCAGAAACAAATACAAAAACAGGGTAACACAACAATACATATGCTACAGATTTTCAATATAAGAATAATTGATTAACAGTGGTTGACATATTACCTATTTTCATCATCAAATTTGTTGCTTTGATTAACAGATAGATATAGGTATGTAAGATTGGGTATACAATTGAATATTACCGCTTGCTTTCAAGAAACCTTAAATTTTTGTTTTAGTCTCTATTTTCTTCTCTTTTCTTTCTAAAAAAATATTTTAAAGAGTACAGTAATGATTGATATGACATTAGAAATGGTGCACAATTAGAAGACAAAGATGACAGACATTCAAACATGCCTTTTGTGTTACACATTGCTGTCCTCGCTGTAGTTGCTTAGATGCGGATTTAGGTGAGAATTCAACACATTTGCTCCTATTTTCAAAAATCCTGATGGAAATCCTTAGTCCAGTCGCCACAGCCATCCTGAATATATACTTGCATGTTTTTCCTCCTGCTTTTTTCCCTATCTTTTCTCCTTTCTCTCTTCTTCACTATTTTATCCTTAAGTTCTGTTTCTTTTGTTTTAATATATCTGTTATACCTTTCAGGTTTTATTTTTCTTCTTTTGAGTTCTTACTCTAGGGAGACAGTATGATATTTACACATTTGGGTCTGGTTTAGTTCACTTTTGAGTGTAGCCTTTGGTTGAATCCATTTACCTATGAAGGCTTCGAGTTCATTTTTCCTTATAGAGTAGAGAAAGTATTGAGTGGTAAAAGGTAACACTGGTTTCCTTCTAAACCAGTGTTTAGAAGGAAAAGTTACAAAGAAACACAACATCTCTAAACCTGGGCACTGGTTAGAAGGAAAAATTGGGGCCTAAACACATCCTAAATTCCCAAGAATTCCATACTCTTCTACCCAAGGTAGAGAGATTACAAAACTGTCCACAAAATTCATGTTTATGCTGTGCTTCAAGATACAAAACAGTGGGTTCATGTGTTGCATTTGGACCCTGTGTTTTTTCCTCTTCCACTTTCATACACACAGAGACACACAGACACACAAACACTCTTCAACTTTAGACAAGACTTACATCTTGGTCATGTGGTATGGTCTCTTGGTCTATTTTCCTATCTTCACTCTGCTTAATTTTTATGATATTGAATTGAAAATTTTTATATAAAGTTTCATACAACATGCACTTATTAAATAGCAAGATTTCCTACCCTTAAAGTACTTTTAGGTTTTTTTTTAATGAATAAGAGATAAATATAAGTTATAAAAATGAAAGTTCTATATTCTATAAGCCTGTGAGAAGTATGTATTAGACTTAAATTGGGAAAGATTTATTTTCAGTTGAAAATATGGTTCAGCAAAAAACCGAAAAAACCAAACCAAACAAAAACAAAAAGCCCCAACAACTTGTATTTGGAAAACATGAAAATTGCTGCCCTGTGATGTCTGAAAATTTTTAAAATAGACTTCTCTGAATCAGCTATCAACAATAATTGTGAAATTATCCCTAGCTTCTGAAATAAGTTAGGAAGTGTCATCTCCTGATGCAACAGACAGGTGGAGGAGAACGTACTGCCTGAGGGTTTAGTTCAAAAATAAATCTTGAAACAGAATTTTTTTGAAACCTTGGGAGGAATGTTAATTTTATCAGAGTTAATAAATTATGTCTTTTTGTTGTGGTGGTGGTTTTGTGGAACTGGGGATTGAACTCAGGCCCTTGCGCTTGCCAGGCAAGCACTTCTTCTACTGAGCCATCTCCCAGGCCTCCAATAAATTATGTTAGTCACAACAATCAGTAAGAAACATTATGTAGATTCAACAAGTCTCCTCACCAAAGCATTGTTTTGTGTCTTCAATGTCCCGAGCCCTGTGGGAATGCATGGTAAGTATCCGAGTGCGTGGACTCTAGACTTCTCCCTGCCTTCTGCAGGCATCCCCAGGAACAGCTGTGCCCAGTGACATTTCTGAGGATCGGTTTGAAAAGAAGTCTACAGGTTGAGTCATGTTGCCACTGTTCTTGGGCCTTACTTCATTGCCTTCACGACATGCGACTCTGAAGAAAGAAACATTTTTAAAGCCCATTAGCGAAGTCCTGAGATCAGAAGCTGTGCGTTTAGTTCGCATAAAGGGTAAAGGCATTTGTCTTGTTCGTATCTTATTTTTGTCATTCTCATCTCGGCAAAGAGAGTTGGATAAGTTGAGATGAAAGCACTTGTTCCCAATTGACGTCAGATCAGTGGTTGTCGCTGCAGAGGCCAGCAGTGGCTCTTGCGGCGAAGATGCCTTGGCTTGTGGAACTGGAGCTACTTTCAGTGATTTGATTTTCTTTAAAAGGCTTTCTTGGATTTTCAGGAGGCCGGACATGGTTCCTTTCTTGGGACTCAGAGCACTCATGCTGTCTGCAGTTCCTGCCACAGCAGGAACTTTTCGGGTCCGTCTGGCAGACTCTTGCACTCCAGTGGGCTCCCGGGGTTGATGGTAACTTCCAAAAGAGCGAGGACAGCGGTGCTCACACACCAGCGGACGCAGCCCAGCAACGTGCCCGGAACCGTCCGCGGCATCTGCTGTCACCCCGGAAGGCACAGCCCGAGAGCCTTGGAAATCGGCATGCAGAGCGACAGCCAGAGGCTTTGATCTAGTCGGACTATCACAGCTTCCCCTGGAGATCCTTCAGGAAGATGCCTGCAGAAGCCGAGCTGAGGCAGAGAGAGGGAGGGAGGCAGGGAGGTTACTCTTTTACTCACTAGATGCTGTACGGAAGGCCTTATCTGGAACTCCACGTGCTGATAGCTTTGTTTGATATACACAAGTTGTTTTAATTTTATAGTTTTATTACTAACTTTTTAATCTGTAACTTATTTTCATGTTTTGAGAGTGGTAAACCGAAGAACCCACGATACCTTAGAAAAAAGAGTAACTACTATTCAACCTCACTGCCCTCAGGAACTTGAGCCCAAGGTCACAATATCTTGAAATGTTAGAAAATTAATAAATAATAACATGGAAACCTGTATATATAATGACCCATGTCATGGTTTTAGAGAAATATTTGCCAGGAGAAAGCGCAGACTTTCTGTGTGGTATGCACCACCTAGACCTGAAATCGGCATGTACAGTTTGCTTGTTGGGTGGTGTCAGGTATCACGGGACATTTGGGGATTTGCAAACTGTTCACAAATGTTAGCTCATTTAGTATTTACAGCTCGGTTGGGAGAAGGGCCAGCCTGTCACTCCGGGCTGACACATGGCTCCCATGGCACAGACCAGCAAGGGAACAGACTGCAAGTTTATTTTTTGCGAGGTGAGCTGGGAGCCTTCAAAACATGAAGACGCAGAGGGACAGAGAACCTGATGTATTTTATGCTTAGCTTTAAGGAAAAGTATGACACGGTAAAGGAGAGTACGGCCTCATGATAGTAGCGGGGGTCAGGGCGCTTAGCAAAAGCCTGTTTGTTCAGCTTCTTCTCTGTGTACTTTTGTCTCCACGGGAGAGGACATTCTGTTTTTCTGGGTACACAGTAGGCATGTTTCCCCTGCTGGTCTTGTGACCTGGTTCAGAGAAAGATCAGGAAATATTCTGCGAACTCTGCCGGAGTAGTGGGGCCGCAGGACACAGAAGGGTCATCTGGCTGCTTCTTTTGCTTCAGCACCTTGTTTTAGGGTAGTTTTGGGGTAGAACCCCCGTAAGACATTTAAAGGCTAATTTCTCTTCCTGACTGCAACTCAATGGATAGATTTTGCCCATTTTTTTGGTAAATAGAATTAGATGGTTTATATGCTTTTGTGTTTGTTTCTTCTCTCCAAATGATGTTTCTGCATTTTTCATGTTGTTTCCTGTACCATTCATTTTCTTATTTCATTGTTTCATGATTTCTTTTTGTATAAATAGTCCTCAGTTAATTGATCCATTTCACTGTTTATAGACATGTGAATTATGTCCAGTGTTTGTTTTCATATATCCAAAAATGGAAAGTCAGGGTTACAACATGTGCAGTAGACAGTGTCCTTTTTTTTTTTTTTTTTTTTTCAGAACTAGG
>NDGN011517773.1:7608-41285 GCA_002564285.1 Tympanoctomys barrerae | reverse complement strand
TGTTTACAGCCTCCCAAGAGCTGGGATTACAGGCATGCGCCACCAAGCCCAGTCTCAATTGCTTCTCAGTGCGCCCCAGGAGTGGGGCCGGCATGGCAGGCCAGGCGATTGGCCCTTTGGCCCCTGTGCGTGCTTGCAGGCACTTTAATCCTCTGAGCTATTTGGCCAGCCCAAGGGGCCATTATTCTGATATATTGAAAATTAATCTTGTAAACAATCCCTAAAATTTAAGAATTATTATTTGGCAAAAAATGTAGGTAAGAATATAAAATATATACTGCACTGTGTTGATAAGTGTTTGTGGTCATAAGTAGACTTAATAATAATTCATAAACCTGGAAGGAATTGCCCTTGTGTTATATTTACTGAATTTGAACAAAAATGGAGTCAATCACCTGTGTCTTTTGTGGGAAAAAGCTACCCAGAACCCTGTGTGGTATCAAGAGAGCCTTGAACCCTTCATAGAGCAAGATAGAAGCTGCTGTTGTGGCTCTTGAAGGTGGTGAGGTGTCATTCCCTGTTGTCTGCCTAGGTGCTCCGTCTGCCCTGGGCTGTTTTGTTTATCCTTAGAATGTCTGTGTTTTAAGGATGCAAGGAGGAGGTTAATGCACATGGCTTCCTTCTGCTGCAGATGTCCTTTAGAGGGTTTTCCTTCTAACACTTGTTTAAAGGCCTTCTGGGGAGAAAAAAGTAAAATTTTAGTTTCTATAACTCCCAACTTAACATTTGTTTGTAACTTTATTGAACTGCTACTTATTTACATAGGGCAGTTTTATACTTATAAAACACTTGTTATGTTTTTTCTTATTGAATACAGTTTATTTTTCAGAGTAGGACAATTGTTAGTTTTAATGACGTATTAAGGGAATTGTTAATTCGCCCATTGTGTGATTTCAAGGCAGTATGTTTTGGGCTGGGAATGTAGCTTAGCGGTAGAGTACTTGCTGGTGTATACAAGAACTTGGATTTGATCCCAAATGCTGGGGAAAAAAGGAAATTTATTTTAAAACAACCGCTTAATGTGTAAGTTGTATCCCAACATGTAACATGATTTTCTTGATGTTCCGGGAACTGTAAGAGTTCCTGTCTTCAAGGAGGTTTTCCATTCTAGTAGTTAAGGATAGGCAACATACATTTAAACAAACAAATGAGACAGTTTCAGATTATGGTAAATGTAGTGAAAAACCCAAACTAGGTGATGGCTTTGGGGGGCGATATTGGGAATTGCAGTGGGTAGAGTTATAGAGCTGTGTTGGTGGGGAAGTAACAAAGGAAGGCTTCCTTCATGTGTGACAGCAGGGGCCATGGGATGGTGTTAGAAATCCAGAGCAAACCAGTGCAGAGGGGCAGACACCAGAGCAGCTGGAGAGAAGACTGATGTGTTCGCTGGCTGGGAGTGGAGGAAGGACTGCACAGCGTATTTGACTGGGTTACATTGAATGGGACCATAGAGGTGAAGAATGTTATTGGAGAAAGTCCTCAGAGGACAAGCACAATGCTTTTGAATTTATGCTTTCGAAAAACCATTTTGGCCTCTCTGTGTAGCATAGATTGTAGAGGGTCAGAGGAATATGCACAGAAATGATTTAAAACCTACTGCTCTGTCCGGGAGAGAAGTTGGTGGCTGCCTAGACGCGAGTGGTAGCTCCAGAGGTTCAGAGAAGATGGATTTGTGATGGATACACTATAGGCCCAAAGCGAGGGATGGCCTGCTCTTGTGATTTGACCTCACTCCTGTGGTTTCTGATAGTTGTGGCAGCTTTGAATCTCTCCATGTGGCAAGGAGGGCACGTGGATGAGACAGTCTATGGTATAGGCTTCATATCAGTCAGATTTTGTATTATTAAATCTGATACATTGCAATATCTGTTCAATTTGTTTCAAAGGTGACATTTTGTATTGCAGGAAATGTTTTCGTATTTGTCTAACCAACTAAAGAAGTTGTCAGAAGCATACTATGAAAGACTGTTGCAGACCCCTCACAATCCGATATCATTAGGTAATTTTTAACCTTAAAAAATAAAATCAATATTTCTGATTTGTTCTTAGGAGAAAGCTGATGTTTGTAGGAAAAGAGGAAACTTTTTGATTATAATATTTGTAAATTCATTTCAATATTAGTAAGTAAATTGAGCAAATTTAGCCTAAGGACTACTTTGTTTCTAAGATATCCTATCCAGTAAAAAAATCAGAACTAATTAATTATTGCTTCTAACCAAAATATCTTGGTCTCTAGTAACAGTGCAGGAATTAGAACTTCTTCTAGTTAATAAAGCACCAACATACCAGAAATTGAAGCTCTTTCTACATTGTTTTAAATGTTACTTATTTTCGTTAGCCTCTGTATGTTGGTGTTTATTATAATTTCATTTCTTTGTATATATTTCTGTTCTGTGATACAAGGGCTACTTGAAAATGATGTGATCTTAATACATTTAATTTAAAAGCTTCATAATAACCCCTTGTAATTTGCAAATATGTATATTATAATATTTTTCATAATTCTCATACATCTGAGGAAAATGGATCACTTGTAACTAATATCTTTTCAGGAAAGGGTAAACTGTGGTAGTGGGGGCAGCTTTGAATCTCACTACATGTGGCAAGGAGGGCACGTGGATGAGACAGTAATAATGATCCCAACCTTTGCTGGTTTGTGAAAGGTGATAGTGGGTAGAGGATCAGTGCTGCCAGGCACTGTCCCCTAACCTCCTGTTCCCTATCTCTAAAGTAGAGGTAATGATCTCTCAATGCAGATTTATTAGGACACTTGACAATGAGAAGTACAGTAATTTCCCTATCAGTTTATTTTAAATGATTTTTGTGACAAACTGAAACTTCTTTTGGGCTACTTTTTTCTTTTTCAGCTATGACACTTAAGACACTAGATGCACACCATGACAAAGCTGTCACTCAGCTTGGCTCAATGCTTTTTACCAGACAAGTTTCTGGTGCCAGGTGAGTATATTTAAATGAGTTTCTGGATTTTTCAAGTTAACTCTCATAAAGTATCTTTCCTCAACAGGTGTCTGTCTCCCATGTATCTTTCATCTCATTGTGGTGTCAAAAAATGAAGAGGCAGAGAATCTGTAAGGCTGTTTTCTGTCTTCCTATAGCTGAAATAGTCCCAGAAAGATGCGAATCTTGTGTGTTTTGATAGATATGTAGAAACAAAGTTTCACTATCTCTTTGTACAGGTTTTTGTCCCTGTGTCCTTTGTTAGGTGACCCTCTGTGATGTGATGTCATGTGATGTGTTAGTATTAGAAATAAGTTGTCTTCCTTGCAAAATTCACATGGAGTGTTGCTAAGAAAATGCCTGCTTCCTGAACTAAAAGAGTTCTGTAATTCTTTTTTTTTTTTAGTATTTTTCTATAAGGGTTTATAGGTCTCTACAGGGTCTCACTACATAGATCAGACTCATAGTAATCTGCCTGTCTTCAGCTTCCCAGGAGGTGTGATTATAGGTGTGCGTCACCATGCCCAGTCTCTAATTCTTAACTATCGCTTTGGAAACATACTTTTTCCTCAATATACTCTTGGTATGAAAATCAGTGTTATTTTATATTGTGTATTTGATGAGGTCAGAGAAGAGTAATTTGAATCTTTACATTCTTCTGTAAAGACTCTCACTCTACCATGATAGAAACCTCAGTTCAGAGTTTCAAAAGTAGAAAAATCTTAGATCACCTAGCTTTTACCTTGATGAGCTCTCTATACAGTGTAGTTTTGACATTTCCCGAATGGTTGATTTGATTTTGCTCTTAGTGTACCACTGTCTATGTTTAGGTTGATCTTAATTGACTTCTTTAAAGAAAAGAAGTAAAAGATCAGAATCTGCTTATATCTAATATGCCATGAAGTCCAGTAGGAAGTGCATGTGCCCTGCAGGATGTTGTGGTTTGCTGGCCAGCACTATGCTATAACCAGCGATCCATCTTTATTGAGTATTTGCTCTAAAACCTTCCATTGCAAAGCACGATCAGACTGAGGTGACACATGGCAGTCAGTCCAGTCCATGTGATTGACTCAGAGTGTACATATGTGAGGTCTGGATCCAGAAATGGCACAAAACCAGGAATTTTCTCTTTTTTTTAAAATTTGTATTTATTTATTTGTTTTGTGTGTGTCTGTGTGTGTGTGGCCAGCTCAGCGCACCAGTGGGCGGGTCTGGCTGGCATGTGGTGCTGGGGGATCGAACCGCGGTCCCTGTCCCTGTGCTTTGCCAAGCCTGTTCCAAGTAGGTGCTTTAGACCACTGAGCTATCTCACCAGCCCCAAGAAATTTTCTTTTTATTGCCTTTAAGGTGTGAAAGTGTTTGATATTCCTAGAGCTTGTTTGTTTTTCATAGAAAATAAATAAATGGTGATCAGACAGTACTTTTTCATGTAAAATAGCAGCATATTGTATAATTTCATTTTAAGGCTGACATAGTCTGTATGAGCCATGATTTATGGCTGTTTTTAAACTTCTTAATAAGTGAGTATATGGCTTAATAATAGATATCTTTTATTTATGGGTGACATTCTGTTAATATAACCAGACATATTAAGTTGATAAATCTTCTCCCTTTTAGGGCTGTGCCTCTTGGGTTTGTGCAAACTGTGAGTGGCCACATTTTCAAAGGCTTTATGTCCCATACAAATGACTACCCCTGTGCTTACCTCAACGCTGCAGCAGCCATTGGCATGAAGACACAGGATGTGGACTTGTTCATCAGGAGACTTGACAAGTGCTTAAAGACAGTAAGAAAAGAGCAAAACAGGGAGAGCAGTGTACCTGGAGTTGACAGTTACGACAAAACTGAAAATGTGGATATTGAAGAAACCACTTTAAAATTAGATAATGTACTTCTGGACACATGCCAAGATACTTCTTCATGACCTGTGAGGGATTTCTTTTTGATCATTTGAAGAAAATGCTGCGGCTACAATACAGACAAGCAGTTTTATGCAGGACTTGAGATTGTTGATTCGCAAATTTTAGAGCCTATTTAATCAGGGAGTAGGCTGTGGTCTGAGCCTTTGATGATTGTTGTTTTTTAGTCTTGAACTGCCTCAATTCTTGTGCCCCTTAACAAGTCATACAATTAGCTTTTTTCTAATTATGAGTGTATTTGTCAATTAAGCATCATTAGTCAGATAATTCAGACTCATATAATGAGTATAAAATTAACTCTGATTCTCTTTGTGCAGTTCTTCTTCCTAACTGTTCAGCAGCATTCACATTCATCATGTTTCTGGTCACACGGAATTGGGAGGAATCTCCGCTGCCGCTGATCATTGGGTATTTCCTCTTGTGTCACATCAGGCCTGTAGAAGGGACGCTCTCCAGGGAAGCAGAGTCATGGTGTAAACTTTAATTTAGACTAAGAAGCAATAGTTCCCAGCTGGGGATAATTTGCTTACATCTAAGCAACACCTGGGGAAGTGTGGTTGTCCCAGCTGGGGGGACTATTGATAGTAGACAGAGGCCAGGGGAGGTGCTTGACGTCCTACAGTGCACTAGACAGGCTTCCATAATACAGTTACCCACCCCCAATGTCAGCATGCTGAGATGGAGAACCTGCTCAGAAGTAAATGAACTCCTCAAGTAGAGAAGTTTTCCATGGCAGCTTTAGTTATCAGTAGCAAATCATGCGCTGCATAATGGCATTTTCATCAACAGTGGGATGTAAAATTGTGGTCTCATAAGATTCTATCATCTAGTGACATCATAGCTGTCTTGGTTTGTGTAAGTACATGCTGTTGTGCTCCCAGGTGCTGAAATTAGCTAACACTGCATTTCTCAGACCACGTCCCTGTTGTTAAGTGACAAGTGGCTATAGGAAGAAGATAGCTCTAAATGTTGTCAATTATGCTGCATAGAGAATCTTAAGTGATCACTGGGATCGCTGGTTTTCAACATGTCATAAATTGTTTTATACGCTTGTACACTTTTTCATTTGGACAGGTGAAACTTTTAGTGTTTGCCATCAGCAGCTCTTGTGTAGTGATCGCTTTGCTCATGTGTTATGCGTAGCTACCGCCAAGATTGACTGGCATGATTTATTGTGTTTTTAAACATTTTTGCTGAGGAGATGAAAATGATGCAGCGATAAATCAGTATACTCCTCTCTCTCTGCTCATAAGTTCATTTTGTGAGTTCAATCCCAGACTTCTGGATCTGACACTGAGTTTTGTTAAGTCTGGGAAATGGACTGGTCCCTCGCAGCTTGAGGAGGTAATGAAGTCTCCAGATACAGCACTGCCAAGGATATGTCCTGGGATCTGCTCTGTGGAGCGGGGTGCCAATAGGAGATGTTTGTGAGGGTACGGCAGGGGTGGAGAAGAAGGAGTAATTTTTTAAAGTACTCTTGCAGATTTGCGCATGGCATATTAAAAGCTACCACAAACTCCTTTAGTAAACACTAATTCCTTATCCAAAGAGGAATGCATTTTTTAAGAATGAAATTCTTACTAACTCAACTTCAGTATACTTTGAGAAACATGACAGTAACAGATGCTGTGTTTGACTCCTGGATTTCCTTGCTGATTTAGCAGTGTAAACTGTATATGAGAAAGACATTTCCCGGGGTGTTGGTGACATTGGGCCTTGTCTTAGGCCGTTTATAAACATGAGCTCAGGCAGACGCATTTCCTCCTGAGCAGGGAGTTAGTGTGAGTTAAATCACGTTAAGCAGTGATTTGGCAACCTTGGAAATCAAGACTGAGTTGAGCTAAAGTAACTAATAAATGGGATGCAGGTTATTTTTAAATGTGATATCTCCATTTAAACATTAAAAATAGCTATACTGTAGTAACCCAGTTCACTGAATAAATCCTTGATTGATGTTTTCTCTTTGAATTTGGAGCCAAATTGTAAAACAAGTATAGTTTAAGAGGTGTAGCTGAACCCCTGGAGTCCAAGAGGGGAAGGGAGTGTTGCAGATGTAAATGCTGGCAGGGCAACTTACTGTACATGTGAGCTAAAACAAGCCATCCACATTGTGTCAGCGTCATTTAGCCTGACACAGGCCAGAGCCTGCTTGTCTGAAGCAAATGAGCAGTTCTTGGGCTGTAGCTGCTGCATAGATAATGATTGTGACTGAAGGTAAGTGACATAAGCCCACAGGGAATGCTAGTTAGGTTGTAACACTGCTCCTGGTGTGTAAGATCAGCTGCAGTTTTTGTGATTAACGCTTTCTTTTCCAGTGGTTTTGAAATTCTAGCTCTGTTCTGCCTCACTTCAAGTTTGATCCTGAGTTCACAGAATTTGTAGTGCTTAAAGGGACGTTACAGCTGCATACATTCGGGCTTTTCTCTGTACTCGCTCCAGAGACCAATTTCCCTGACCCTCTGCCATTTCCATATATCAGACAAATATTAGAACATACTAAACTAAGATTGCTAGTGCTGCTTGGTAAGCCTCCTGATTGGTTCTCACTGTGGACCGTGGCAGGGACAATGGGGGATACATTCCCAGTCTTCACTTCAGATGATTTCTTCACTCTTCATGGTTTTTAACTATTTTTATTATTAAGCCTATGAGGTAGAATTTTTGAGTTTGGTGTTTGAAGTCATTGGGATAGTCTGCCCAGAAAATAGCATTTGGATAGCAAAGAACACTTTTGGCCACTATACAGTGAGTTACTCACGCAGCAGGGAGATACGTTGTAAGTTGGCCTTGCACTTTGGCTCACAGGTTCTCTGCTAATGAAGTCTCACTGTTGGGATGACAAGTGACAGCAGCCTTCAGAAACAGGGTCCAGCTGTAAATCTTTCTAGTTAACTTCTGTACTCCTTGGAATAAGTTATAGGATCAGAATCGCTGGATACAATTCCATTTAGCCAAGAGGCACTTGATGTGCAGAATAGTAAATTTGAATATAAATTCATTTTTTTTTCTAACAGTTGGACCCAACATTTAATTTTGCTGTTTCATTTCTTTACCACCCTTGTAATAAGAGCTGAAATTGAGGTCTGGGCTACAGAATGGGCTTTCGGTTTTAGACTGTGCTTCTGGCTTTCATCAAGTTCAGTAACAAAGTTGATTTTTAAAAACCGACGATACTACTTTAATATTGAGTTAGTGATACAAGAGTTAAATTCTTGTGTCCTTTGATAGAGGTAGATTGAAAACAGCAAAACAAAAATAAAAACCTGACAAATGTTTTTGGAATATGAACTCATGGTCCATACCAAAGTTGGATGGTTTACTTTTCCCACTGTCTGAGGCGTACTGATTTCTGCTAAGCCCTCAATTGTTCTTTTTGTGTTTTTCATTCATGAGGCCAAACTTACTTTATAATTGGTTAAATTCAATGTTTTATACATAGTAGTTTTGTTATTTCAGAAGCTTGCTAACTTCTGAGCAGTTTGATATGAATCAGTTGAATGTGTAAGCAGATTTTTTCTTGTCTGTCATTTGGTGTGGGTTGTCTCTCTGATGCGTGACCTCAGCACACAAGCCTGACTCCCCACTGCATCCTTTTGTGCCTTATTTTTAAATTTGATTTTGACCACTGTTGTGCAGACATTGTGGCACAATGAGTTTAAGGCTCACAAAGATGTCTTTGTTGTGTCCACTTGTTCTGCAGATCAAGCTGTGGAAACATTTATACTATTGTATCAAGCAGGGTCCTCATGAACTTTTAGTAAAATGTGAAGGATGTGTTTAAGTGTGTAACTGGGAGCGGGGATTTTAGCTGGGAGAGCATGAAGTTGGAGTCATCCTGCTGAACTTGTATGTCTTACCAAAAGAAAAAAAATATTTCCAGAAATATTTCTGATATAGACTGTTTTAAAATGAATTATATAATTTATATGAAATAAATTTTTAATAAATCATTGACAGTACATTCTATGTATGCATCACTATAGATAAACCTAAAAGTACAAGTAACTGGGCACTTTCTGTCATTTGTTATTTTTTGATACAGTCCACAGTATCAACTTGTCCACAGAGCAGACTTATGATGAAGATCGTTAAGTCCTGACTGGGGACTAAATTATGGAGGGGGAGAGATTGATTTCAGCAACCATTAACCATTTTGCAAAGGGCCTATTGACTGTAGAAAGTTGGACACTTCATGGTGTTTCAGCTTTCAAAAAGAAACTCTCATCTTTTACTTGAAAATAGAGATCAGTTGCTTCTTCAGATTTCATTTTAACTTGTGCTTCTTGGATTGTGCAGGTAGCTGTCTGTGATGTGGTGTTAGATCTCTGCTCTGGGACTTATAGTGTGAGTTTAGCCTTTGAACTTCAATGCCATCATATGAAATGGTGGACTTATGGGCTCTGGATTAAAGGAGGTGATTCACTCACTAACTTAATTGCTATGCTACGCTGCATAAAGCTGCACCGTACTCAGTTGTGATAGGTTTAAACTAATGTGTCTTATTTATTCAGTAGAACTTTTTCTGAAGGGGGTTATCAATAAATATTGTCCACTCTGCATTGGAAATTAACAATTTATAGTTTTTAATGAGCATTTTTGTTTTATTTTCAAGGCTTTTCTGTTTTGTTGTTTTATTGAGTTCTTTTACATTTAAGGGTTGAAAAAAGTTAAAGTGCATTAACTGTGGTATGCACCCGCAGTGTCAGAGCCTAACCTCAGAGACATTGGGTTTGTGTCACTGTAACTCCACGCGGATGGTGTCATTTGACCAAGTGTCTGGAGCGGCCAGCAGCCTACAAGCACAGAGGCTGTTCACTATGCTAGGCCGCTTCTACGTCTGTAGAGTAGAAGGGCTGGTCAGGGCTCCTGAGTATCTCCAGCAGACCTTTTCCTGAACCCTGAACCCCTGTGCATCTGGCTGATCGCTTATCTTGCTCTTTTGTTGCAGAGACGAAAACTGACACCCAAAGTTAAAGGAGGAAAAATTTACTTGGGTCACAATTTGTAGAGGTTTCAGTCCATAGTTGGCTGGCTCCAAGCTAAGCGGCATGTGGCAGAGGGAATCGCAGGAGAAACAGATTGCTGTATGCAGAGGACAGCAAAAGCAAGCCAGGGGCCTGGACAGCGTCGTCCTGACCGTTTATCTTTCCCAGACTACTCAGGGTGGGCAGCACCCACATCTGTCCCAGCATCACACACTTGAGGTCCAGCCACCTCTGAAAAAGCCCACCTGTGACTGCATGAGGCCTTGGGGGACATCTAGACAAAGCCACAACAGATGTTTAACAGACAAAAGTGGTTCCTTTATTCCCTCCCAAAAATGTGTTCTCACGCAGCCTTCACACCTCAGTTATTCACTCTCTCTTCTTTCCATTGCTTAGGTTAAAAACCTGTGAGTTTTCCTCGATTCTTCTCTCCTGTCCTACATCCACGCACAAAGCCATGACTCCTCCTTGAAAATGTACCCAGAAGCAAGCCCCTTCCTCATCCTGCAATCAGGTTTGAACTCCCAGTATTTCTTGCATTATTTTAGGCCTTCCTTACTCCTCCCCGCAGAGCTCTCTTCCCGGGCCCCTTAGCAGTCTGTCCTCAGTGCTTTTTGTTTCAGTAAGCGATTTCTAGAGAACTCTCCTAGTTGAGCGAACCTTAGACTCCTGAGACCAGTACAAACCAGCTTTCTACACTGTACAGATCCTTACCAGGTCGTTTGTGTTGGTATGGGGCACATTTGCAGTACATCCCTTCTGAAACGTCATGTCACCTACCTGCTCTTTGTACCACAGAAAAGCCACAATCCCTGCTGTGGCCCA
Source organism: Tympanoctomys barrerae (assembly GCA_002564285.1). NCBI lineage: Eukaryota > Metazoa > Chordata > Mammalia > Rodentia > Octodontidae > Tympanoctomys > Tympanoctomys barrerae. Next base: position 30,598 of record NDGN011517773.1, on the reverse strand, counting down.
AAGGTTCTTCTGTGCCAGCCCTCCCCAATTTTGTCCCCCTCACTTCTCAGTTCCTCGTCCTCACCTCCTGCTCCAGCCAAAGCAGCTATCTCTAGGCACACTTGGCCCTGGAGCCTTGGCCCTGCTGTGCTTTCTGCCGGGGGGCCTCTCCTACCCCAGATCTTGGCTCACCTGCTTCCTTCATGGTTCATTAAAGTCTCCCCCATTTTCAGTGCGGTCTCCACCAACTGCTCTTTTAATACTGTAGCTGTCTGTCCTGCCCTCACCATATCTAAAGTGTCTTAAAATTGAGGGTGAGGTCTCCGGTTTAGCATCCTAGTTCCCTGGAGCTCTGGTTTAAGTCCAGATTGGGTTCAGTAGGTCCGGGGTGGGGCTGGCATTTCTAGTGTATCCTCTGGGGTTGCCCTTGCTGTATTAGCCCATGGACCACTCCAAGGGTTCAACACTGCCAATTTCCATTTTTATCCTGTCATCACGTGTGTCTCTTTCTGGACTATACTTTCCACCACTCACTCTTTCTTTCTGCTCACTCATGGGTCCCAAGCACCTCCTCAGCACCTGGCTCATGGCACCCACTCAAGTATTTGTCATATGAATTAATATCATTAAGCCTGCCTGTAACTGTGCAGGCAGGCACCGTGTGTGAGCGCAGCTACTCAGTAGTTTTCCATCTCTCTTGGAATAGATCTCCAAAATTTTTGCCTGAGGTGGCAAACCCCAAGAGGTGCTGCTCAGGCCTCCTACAAGGACAGATGCTCTCCACTGCTGGAAGCAGCTGTGCCCACAGTGTGCCTGCAAGGTTAGCCAGAGCCTGACTCTGAGCCAGTCACGCTCTTGATCCAGTTTCTGAGCAAGGCCACCAGTGCAGTGGGCCGTGTGCTGGGGAGCTCCCTGCTGGGTGGCAGGTCCTCGTGCGTGGCTGCTTTCCCCTTCTCACTGACAGGCGTCCCCTGCACCTCTCCCTCTCCTCCACATCTGCTTCTCGGGATCAACATCTACAGCCTGCATGCCCCTGCTACCTGCCCCTCCCATCTTCTTGCACCCCTCTTCTTCCTTGCTCTAAAGTCTTTGACAAGCCCACTCGGCACCCACCCAGGATTGCCTAGATAGCCCTGTTCTAGAGTGTAGTTCCATAGCCTCATGACTCACCCATCAGCCGTCACAGATTATGACACTGTTTTAGTCTGGCATCATTTCTAGCTACTTCATGACTTAAAATACTAATTACTGTTTAAAATGTGGGCCAAGACTTAGTGATTTAGTACTAAGTACGTGGCTCACACATCCTACGAGGGCAAATCACTGAATATCCCATCTTCAAGAAGTCTCCCTCAAGGCCTTCTGGTGACCACCCACTGAGAGGCCCGAGCTCACGCTGCCACCCAGCTGCCCAGGGACCTTGTGCAGGTTACTCTGACTCAGCAGCAGCGTGAGCACAGTGAGACTGCGGGGCAAGTGAAATGCGTGTGACAGACACACTGAACGAGGGGTCTGACTGGTGTCCAGCGAGCAGCTGGCGTCACCTGGTATTAAAGGTGGCTAACACCACCACAGTGGAGAAGCTCTTGAAGAAAATAGTGCCAGAAATGATCTTAATAAAATAGCACTGCTCCGATGTTTATTAAATCATGTTTGTGTAGATAGAAGAAGAAACTTGAGACTGGAACGCTACACCAAGTCCATGGCCTAGATGGCCTTTGGGGGGGTGACCTAGTGTCCCTGCTCCTAGTTTGCTACTGTGGGTTTCACTTCTTTGTCTTAAAACTTTTCTTATTCCTGTTAAAATGCAGATGCCTCCGGGAAAGAAATAACTGCTATTTATCCTTATCAGCTAATAACTTTCTCAGCTTGGGTGAGTTTATCAGATGTTTCCTGAAGAACAGGCTTTAAGAATAAAACAAAGCAAAAAAACCAAAACTTTTCATCAGAAACTTTCAAACACACGCCAGCAATATAGATGCCTAGCATTCCCCCCTCAGCCTAGCACCTATCAAGTTCCATTTTGTTTCCACCTTGGCTATTTAAAACAAATCGCAGGACAGACATCATTCCTGGGTGGGGCTCACATTTCACCACAGATCTCCAAAACAAAGGACTTCTCTTTGAAAGGCACAGTACCATGAATCCACCTAAATAATACACCGATTTTGACCTGTTACGGTCTCTGGGCTCTGCTACTGTGGCGAAATGCACGCCAGTCCAGGAAGAACAGGGCCCTGGCACTGGCAGGGCTGCAGAGCGACAGAACGAAGCCAGCCTGGGAGGCTGCAGTCCCCAGTGGGCCGGTGGGCAGGTGACGGGGGCAGGAGCAGGCCTGTGAAGGGGACCTTCTGCGGGAGGGGTTGGCTCTGTTGCCCTGTAGAACGCATCATTTCTCTTTGTTCCTCTGTTTCCTGTGTCATGTCATGGTGGCCGCACCCTGTTGTCAAGCCATCTCTGCTGCTGGTGACCCTGGCCTTGGGAGGCACTGGGCTCAGGGCGGGCAGCAGCCTTCAGTGGTGACCCTGTGACCTTCGTGAAGGCCTGTAGAAACACTTGTCAGCTTTTATCTGCTAGCTTGGAAGCAAATGAGCCATTTAACAACGGCGTGCTTTTGGTTTGCATTTATGGTCATTGTGTACTTTCCATTTATTTGAAATAAGTCTATTTTGAGGCCCACTTGGTTTATGCTGTTCTGAGAGATGGGAGAAAACTAAAAACAAGCAGAAGTAATTAAAAAGAAGGCATACACAGTTTAGCTAACCCACGAGCTTCCAGAGCCATCGCAGGCCCCAGAATGCTCTCCAGGCAGGTGGTTGCCAGCGTGCAGGCCGCGGGAGCAGGTGCGGGAGGCCACAGCCGCTGGCCGCCTTTCTTTTTCAGCATGTTTCTAATCAGTTCATGGCCGTGCATGCGTGCATGGTTCTCTAACACTGATGGAGAGTGGATGCCGTTAGGCCTTGCACCTGTTGCCATGCAGATGGCAGAAATGTCCTGCTCTGTACCGTTTTGCTGAGCTTGCTTGTAAAAGATCCGCTGAGCAGAGGGCACCCCTGAGCCAGCAGGGGGCGAGGGGCAGAGTGGAGCCGGCTGCTGTGTGGCTCCCGGGCTGGCTTGCTGAGAACAGCAGCATCCCCTGTCTCGGGAGTGGGAGGAGGCCTTGCAGCCCTGGACCCCACGTGGAGGCACAGAGAGCCGCTCTGGACACCACTTGATGGCAGTGCGCCCGCACAGTAGCCCTCAGGAGCTGCTGCCTTTCACCCCACCACAAGGCGACCCTGACTCTCACTACCTGGAACTGTGGCTTTCCTTAGGACTGGAAACACGGCTGTCAAAGAGCAGCCGGTCTCCTCCTCTCCAATTGCCGTCTTCCTGGGGCCTGCAGCTCCACTGCGTTTTATGGGACCTTAGCAAATACTGATTGAACAAATGATTGGCTAAATTTGTTCATGCTGTCGAAATCACCGAAAAAGTTTCAGGAGATCCTAGGCCAGCAATATTTGTCTCCTCAGGTAATAGAAATGGGTCTCTGTGCACCTGGGGAGGCGCGGGGCAGGGGAGAACAGACAGAGGTAAGTGTGGGGGCAGGGAAATCTTCCTAGGACCCCATGGTAGCCCCAGGGAGGAAGCCCCATTTTGGGGGAAAAAGCCTTGCTCATCCTTCTCCTGGGGCAGATGCCTCACATGTGCTGAACCACTCTGTTCCTCAGGGCCTCAAAGCCGTGCCTAGCAGCTTCCGGTGTTTTACCAAGGAATCCTGCAAATGCCCATTGGGTTTTTCCCTCACACCGTGCCAGCCTCCTCTCTCTGGATCAATACATCTCCACTGCAACTTTCTGAATCCCAAATGCTTCCCGTGCAGTATCTGCTTGTCATTTTCTGACAGTCATTGGGGCCAGGCTGAGGGGAGTCATCACCCTTACTCTGCAGCTCAGTTGGAGATGCTTGGTGACTCGGATGGCTATTTGGTGTCACTCCCAGTGTACCGAGGGTCTGTGTCTGTTTTCTGTGGCTGCTGCAGAATGCCCAGGACAAGTGAGGCACAGGAAAGGGCCAGCTCACACTACGGAAGAGGAGATGGTGGGAGTGCGGGGGTTGCACCTGCTCAGCTTCTGGTTTCCCTGAGGGCCCTGTACTGCTTTGATCCCCGATGGGAAACGGAGGCAAACGAAACAAAACACCAGGGGCAGCCTTACTTTTTTTTGTTTCTGCTGTAGTGGGCATTGAACCCAGGGCCTTCACACCGAGTTACATTCACAGCCATTTTTTAATTTTTTATCTTGAGGGAAGGTCTTACCACATTGCTAAGTTGTCTATGTCCAAGATGGGTTTGAGCTTGCAATCCTCCCGCCTCAGCCTCCAAGAGTGTTGGGATCACAGGAATGCCACCTCACTTTTTAACAATGGGCTTTTGGTGTAACTAGTTCCGTCCCAAGAGAGCAAGAACTCACTGTAGGAGAAAAGGCGTCACTGCTTCTTGTGACACTTAAATGGGATGGACCAGATCCAAACCACAGCATCTGGAGTCTTGGGCTCAGGGTGCTTCTGCTGCCTTCATGGGACTGGAATGGGGTACAGGTCTGTGCTTTCAGGCCAGACTGGGAGAGCGGCTGTATCTGTAATAACTGGGCAGTACGTAGGAGGCTCGCTGGCCACCTTCCCTGCTGCAAGCACAGGCAGTGCCTACGTGAAAGTCAATGTGTTCCAATAAAACTTTATTTAGGGACACTGAAGTGTGATACAACTTTCATGTTCCACGAAATCTTTCCATGTTCTCTGTTTATCCCATTTAGTGCCACATCTGTGCTTCGCTGGCACCCAGCTTGGTCTGGGAGCTGCTCTCCCATGCCGTGTGCCAACTGTCCTCACTGAGCACTTTGTCACCAGGGACCCTCAGTGTCCCCAGCCACGGGATGGAGGACGAAATGCAGTGACTACAGGCAGCGGTCCTGGATGGGGGGAAGGGTCATTGCTAGGGGACACCGAGTCCCCGAAGCCGACTGTCCTCCCAGCGTGTACCAGAGGCGACTGTGGTCTCTGTTATACCTGCCTCAGCCTTTTCCGCACCTGGCGCTAATGAAGAAGTGCAAGAAAGTCCAAACATGCCCACAGGACAGAAATCCTCTCTTTAAAAACCAAAGTAAGCCTTTTATAAATAACTTAGAAGGGGGGAGAGAGGCCCAAGGTAAACAAGAGCAGGCTGCATGCTGGATCTGCTGACTCAGCCGGGCAAGCCGCTTCCCCATGCCTGCCTCAGTCTCCCCATCTGTGCAGAGCAGATTGGACTCGGCCTTTTCTTGGGACCACCTATGACCCGGCCTGGTCACCGAGAACCCAAGAGCCTGAGTCCATACATGCAAAGCTTCTTCCAGGCTGGCAAGGGCCCTGCCACCACAGTGAGGCCACACTTAGTCTAGATGTCCTTCTCCATGGAGTAACGGTCAGGACTTCCCCACGCTGTGTTCTTGGGGGAGTCAATCGCTCTGTGCCTCAGTTTCCTGAACTGGGAAATGGGGATAATAGTAATGAGCTTTGCTGTGGAGGATCAAGGTGGGACAAGGCCACCTGAATGATACGACATCTCCACAGCTGGTGAGGGATGTGGTACCCTGGGTCCCATGTGCCCAACCACATCAGCTTCTGCTGAGAGAAGAGAGAACCCTGTGGTCATGGCCTCGATTGGTGTTGGCCATGGCAATGATGACAGCGCAGGTGGGCAAATCATCTAAGGGCCACGTGCATGTGGCCATCCTGACCCTGCGTGTGTCTCAACCCTCCAGGTCCAAGGCTGCTCTCCTGCTGGACGTTGGGCCCTGCTTGTGGGAAGATGAGGAGTGGCTGCTTTGGTCTCACACCACTCAGGAAAGCAAGTGAAGGTGTTCAGACTACCGTTCACCTGCAACCTGGTCTGAGGCATGGCGGGATCCCTGGGGTAAGGTTGGACCAGATGGCAAGATGGGACAATTTACTTTCTTCTCCATATCCTCCCCTCTCCCTTAGAATTCCAGCTTTATCTGGAAATAATGTCACCTTTCCAGTGGATTGAATTCAATGAGACGTCAATTGAATTATTGAATAGGACTGCTGGAGAGTTTTCTTAAGAGTGAAGCAGTATACTTAATTTTTATTATTTTTTTAATCTCCTTGTGCCTAACAAAGAGCTCATGCGTGGTGGCTGGAGCTCATGCAATCATCCTGGATCATGAAGTGGGTGTACTCATCCTGGTGGAGTAGCGAGGCAGAAGCAGCTCGGGCCTCTCTGATGATAGGATAACTTTTCTTGGGTCACACAGTCACAGGCACAGGCCATGAGAGACAGAAAAACTCTTTGTCTTTTAAAACCACTGTTGTTTTGAGTTTACCTGTTATATATGGTCAAGCCTGATCTAAGCTGATTCAGGTCACTCCCCGAGCTGGAGATGGAGTGCGCACAGTGCCCCTGGCACCCGCCCTGTACACCCCACATGCTAGTGGTGAGATCACTGCCTATGAGTAAACACAGTGAATTCATGAAATAACTGGTGGCACAGGCCAGTATACACAGCGAGCAAGAGGAGCGTAAACATAATGGCTGGGGCTGAAGCAACAGTCTTGGGCTGTGAAGACTGCACCTAGAGACACCAGGAGCCAACAGCATGGCACAGGCAGTAGTGACCCTGCTTTGTCACCCTTTCCAGATCTAACAATGCAGATGAGTTCTGACATCTGGGGAGCTCAGGAGGCTGTGTGTTCCTGGACGTTGACACCAGTGATCAATGCTGGCTAGGTCCCCTCCCTGCCCGATGGCACTGTGAGCTGCCACCCACCACATCTGCTGATTTGGGAAAAGTTGATGGATTTGGAGGGCCCGTGGAGGGCCCAGCCTTGGAGTTTGCCGTCCACAGGGAGGCAAAGGCACTCACACGGGAGCTTCCGACATGGCCATCTTGGAAGGAGAAATGAGGGCATCAATTCACCTTTTCAGGAACCAGCCCAACTGCAGGATAAGGACAATCTGCCAAGCGGGGCATGGGGGTCCCTACCTGAGGGCTAGGGACATGGAACCCGCAGGCACGGCTCGGGCCTGGCTCCTGATGTCTCCCAAGCACCCCCATCACTGACCCCCCCCTGCACATCCCGCCCAGGAAGCAGGAAGCCACAGGAGGGGCTGTGAGGGCGCATGGAGCAGCGAGCAGAGGGGCACGTGCTGCGTCCTGGGGGCAGAGCCCGATGCTCTCACTTAGTCTCCATGACTGCCTCACAGGCAGAAATCTGCATCCACAGCAGAAGAGATGGCAATTCGGGAAGCTGGGAGTCCAACTGCGGACCCCGGCGCACGATGATGGGTGCTGGGCAGAGAGGAAGGAGCCCCGAGTGGCTTAGGACCTCAGTTTCTTATCTTGGTCCTACGCTGGCCCTCACTTCCACCCCAGAGCAGGTGTTGTGCTTGTCACGCTGCAGGATCTTTGAGTGACAGCGGAAGCCTCTCTGCAGCCGCTCAGCATTCAAGGACAAGCTCTGCGGTTCAAGTCCCACAGGCAGGGCGCTCTCCGAGCTTAGGGGTTCTAGGTGCTGCCCCACCCGGACACTGCCTAGGCCACCTGCAGCTCAGAGAGCTGGCTCTGGGCAGCTGGGCAGGAACTGCAGAACTGCCTCAGAAGAAGAAGAGCAACGGAGAGTGTGACTTGTGAGAAGAAGTTAAGAGGGCTGGCACCAAACGGGATTTGGTTTCATGAGGTGCTATCTCTCCCTGTCTTTAGTTCAGCTTGCTGTGAGACCAAAGCTCTGTGTTTTTTAAGGTTGAAGGGATGCTTTGTCTACAGGGGTTTCTAAAAAAATCTTGTACCAGAATGCACGGTGGACAGGGAAGGGTATGGAGGAGGGTGGGACTCTGCCCTGAGTGCGATCCCTGTTTAGCAATGAGCAAGATGCACAGAGACTCTGGGCCAGCGTCCCTTAGCACCTGAGGCCCTGGTCCTGAGCTTAGTGCATTAACTTTTCCTGACCCAGCACCCCTGCAGCCCCAAGAGGAAGGATGTCTGACCTGACTCAAACTAGCTGTGGCTCTCCCAGCTTTGCTTTCCCACCCAAGGACATCTGTGCCTCTATTGCAGGGACATCGATGTGTTTTGCCCTTGGATGCTGCTCCTATACAGCCTGCACCCCTCAGTTCCTGTACTTAATTTCAAACTTCTGAATGTGGGAAACCCTGGGTCCCATGAGTGGTAGACCTGTGGGAGAAAGATGCCAGAGCACTGGTCCTCCTGCCATTCTCACATTCTTTCTTTGCCCTTTCTCTCCATTTTCATTCACTTTTCTGACAAATATTTTGTTCTTTCTTTCCCTTCCCTGTCTACTTTTCACTTGCCTCAGTTCTTTGGCTCTTCTTTTCCCATCATGCACACATCCATCCATCTATTGACCTATCCATCCATCCATCCATCCATCCATCCATCCATCCATCCATCCATCCATCTGGCCATCCATCCATCCATCCATCCATCCATCCATCCGTCCATCTGGCCATCCATCCATCCATCCATCCATCCATCCATCCATCCGTCCATCTGGCCATCCATCCATCCATCTGGACATCCATCTGTCTGTCTGGCCATCCATCCATCCATCCATCCATCCATCCGGCCATCCATCCATCCATCCATCCATCCATCCATCCATCCATCCATCTGGACAGCCAGCATGTGTTTAGCATGCCAGGCCTATGGCTGGGTTATACAGGTACATGGTTGCTGGGTGGTGTCTTGATCTCATTCATGTCCTGGGAGCCAGTTGCTATGGTTGGAGTGAGAGAGAAGAGGGTCCTCAGGCCATGCAACAGAAGAGTGAGGGCCGCCTATGAGGCAGTAGTCCAAGGGTGAGAGGGAGACTCCCCCCAGCCCTCTCCCCTGGCTTCTGGGGGCTCCTGGATGCCTTTGGGGCTCTTTGGAAGTAATGCATCACCTAGTCTCTGCTTTCATCCTTCCATATATTCTCTGCATCTCTGGTCCATATTTCCCCTTCTAACAGGGACACTGCTGTTGTCATCCCTCCCTACTCTACTGTGACCTCACCCTACCCAGTGACATCTGCAGTGACTTTCCAAGTCCAGTTAGGGTGTGTGGTCTTGGGAGTTAGGGCTTCAACATCTGAAATATGCAGGGACCGGATTCTCCAGGACAGAACCCTTCCCTGTGGACAGGGGCTTGTGGGATGGAGACCTTGGTCCCTACTAAGACAGATGGGCTGAGTCAGGGGCAGACTGAGGGCCTGCTCAGCTTTCCTGCTGAGGAAGGAGAGAAGTGGCAGCCCTGCTTTGGGGAGCCGAGGTTGGGTACCACTTATGTTTGTGGCCACACCCAGTCCCTAAGAAGTCAGTCTTCCTGCTGAAGGAAGTCATTGGGCCAACAGGCATTCTTTGATGCTCTTATTCTTTCAAAAAACCCATTTGATTAAGGCCAGGTATGTGCCAGGCACTGTGCTAGACATGAGAAACTCAGAATCAGAACATTGGAAGGAGCCTACATTTGGAACGTGGATGCAGAAGGCATTTTCCTGACAACACTGGAGATGCGGAGCATTTTAATGTAAGCTCTGGCTGTACAGCCCTCTCCAAAAGGGTTGCAAGCTGTCTTACCCTTTGTGCTAGAGTTTTCCTTTTGAAATAAAAGCTGATCTCCTGGGAGAGGCCATAAAGGAAAAATTGCAGTCCAGGCTTTTTTTTTTTTTTTTAAAGCAAGGAAGGATTTTCAGAAAGGGCCTCCTGAAAGATTACTCTTGGCCAACCTCCGGGAAAGGTTGCCCCCTCTTGTTCTTCCCCCAAGCCCTGAGCACCAAGCTGCCTAGCTGTGGTGGGCCTGCTGTCACCCTGTAGCCAACACTGCTCTGGCCCCAGCCAGGCGCGTACCTGAGGGGGCAGCTGGGCTCTGTGTCCCCAGGACATCACAGGGAGATTTGTTTTCATGATCAGAGTGGAGTGGAGCAGGGATCACAGCTGTGACCAGCCAGGAGCCGACGTGCCCCAGAGTTCCAGCTGCAGCTGCTCCGTGTCCCTTCCCAGGGCTGTAAAGCGGGTTTCCATGCCTGACAGGCTGGACAGCACAGAGGAAGGGGCATCTTCTCTCAGCCAGCCCACTGACTGTCTTCCCTGTCTGCACAAAACCGGCCCTCACATCAGGGTACCCTGGTGTGGCTCCTAAGCCCACAGCATGCTCACTGACATGTAGGAGCTGGAAGGAGAACACCACTTGGCTTTGCGCAGTGGCTGAAGCTCCTTTGCAGAAATAAGAGCAACCTCCTCACCTTGTGCCTCCTGTTAGGTGTTCCCTGGGAGCTTTGAAAAGGTGCTGACACCTGGGTCCGAGCCCTGCCCGAGTGCTAAGGGCTGCAGGGATTGTTGGCCTGGGTTCTCCCTAATTTAAAAAATCTTCTTAAGTTTTCTTAGATCACTGAGTGGGCTGGAGCTAAGGAGTCCAGAGCAGAGCCCAGGATAGGGAACTTTGTGTTCGTAATGCTGACTTTTGAGAGGCCCCTGTGGACATTGTTTAAGTTCTCTGAGACTGTTCTTCAGGCATAAAGGAGGGGTAACAGTAACTACCTCTCCACAGTGAGAGATGAAGATGCGGTATGTTAGCACTCAGAGCACAGTGGACGCTCCTTATGTGGTGTCACTATTATTAGTGGATTTTTTAATTCATCGTAAGACACTTGTAGGACATGGGCTCATGATGAACCAGCTCCTTCATGCGCTGGAGTGTCCTGCATGGAGAGGGGACATTTACTGTCCTCTTCTCAGAAAATACGGGATGATGGGCAGATAGAGCCAGTCTTTCCTGCCAGTGTAGCTGGTGGCAAGAGAAAGCCAGTTCTCCAGCCTCCTGACGCTGCCTGGATAAGTTACCACCTCCACGAAAAGGCTCTGCTGAGCAAGAGCAGTTTCTGAAAGTGGTGACAAGCCCCGATGGAGAAATCATCCCGATTTACTGCAAGGCCAAACAGCTCAGCTCCACCAGCAGGGCTGGCAGTGTATCCAAAGAACAGCTGGGAGATCAATTCGGGCTTGGGTTTATTAGTCATGAGTCGGGCTTGGCAGGGCAGCTTTGGGGAAAAGGGGTCTTGCGCCGGGGACCTGGACCACAGTAACAAGTCCTGACAGCTCCGTGCATGGCTGACAGTTTAACTGCCTCAGCTGTGCTCATCCGGCAGCCAGCTCCAGGGAGTCTCAGCAGATAAGAAGCAGCGACCAGGCCAGGGCCAGCCAGCCAAGGGCCAGCCCAAGGTGGGCTCCGTGAGTTAGATAGTGGCCGGGTGCCAGCACCAGAGTCTTTGAATGTCAGAGCTGGAAGAAACCGTGGAAGGTCACACAGCCTTGCGGGGAGGGGTCAGGCAGAGGAAGCCCTGGAGCCTGTCTGGAGTGACAGTGCCCCTCAGAACACAGCGGGAGGGCAGCAGCTGCCACAAATGAGCAGATCTGAGGGCACCTGCCATGTGTGCCAGCCCTGTCCCTCCTCTCCTGAGCTCTAGTGCACGAGGAAGCAGTGTGATTGGGACTCTGGGTCTTCCACAAAGACATCTCCTTCCCAGCAGTCATATGCGTGGCTGGGTATTGGCGCTGTTGTGCTCTTTTCCCTATTCACGCATTCCTTCATGCATACTGCATGCAAAGGTAGCATCTGCATTCTCAGCCATGCTTTTATATAAAATTGCAATGCAGAAAAGTGTGAAAGAAAGTAAAAAATCTCCATCAGGCCGAAGCAAGCCCTTTGAACCTTCTAACAGTTGTTGGTAATGTCGGAGACACCTCTCTCTATGTAGATGCACCTGTGTGCATTTATGTGCAAGTCTACAGAGCAAGGATCTCTGTTTCCAAATTGGTATTGTTTCACTGAATAGCCTGGTCAGTGTCCTCCAACAATGGCTTATGGACATGACCAACATTTTTGGTGATGGCTTACTAGTCAACCTGCTACATAAACATGTATTGGTTCAGTCACCCATGAACAGACTTAGGTTTCAGATGGTTTTGCTTTTATGGACCCCACCAAGGGCATCTTCTTCAGACCTGTCCACTCTCTGACATCCTCCTGCCCATTGGATTAGTATTCTATGCCCAGCACCCAGTGCCATGTCTTGAGTACAGGAAGTTCTCTGAACTGTAGATGTTTGGAGAGTGTATTCGTGAGGTTTCTGCTGCTGGGACAAGATGCTTAACTTATATAGGAGAAAAAGTTCATTTTGGCTCCAGGTTCAGAGCACCCAGTCCACAGTCAGCTGGCCCCAAGCAGAGGCCTTGTGGTGGGAGGGCTTAGTGGAGGGAAGCTCCTGGAATGATAGTGTCCTCAAAACAGGGGGAATGGGAAGGGAGCCAGAGAGAAAGGGCCAGGAACAAGATACTGTCCCCAAGGCACATGCCCATGACCCACCCAGACACATTCAGAGCTGCACTCCACTAATTTTCCAGGTGTGTCTCAAGCCAGGCAAATTCCAAGTCACAGGAAATGATTCTAATGATCAGCTTTATGTCCTTGCTCCATCACTGCTTTAGGAAAAGTTCTAGAAACAAAGACCTTAGGCTCACGAGAGATAGATATGTTGGTATCAGTCCCACACTGCCGGCTTGCCCTCCAGAACAGTCCTACCACTTTGAAATCCTACACACACCGTTGGCATTTTTCCTCACCTCTGCCAAGCTAAGTATTTTCCTTTCTTATTTTTTGATCTTTGCCAATTGGAAAGGTTCACTGCTTTATGCTTTAAGCCCCATGGATCCATTTAGGGTACAATTATTTGTCTACTTTGTTTCTCTACTTCATCAGCAGTTGGCCAGGGTCTGCACAGCAGTCTATGGAGAGCGTTTGCACCAGTAGATGCTGTCCCAGTGAGGCGGACACTCAGTCCCCACATCTCTCAGGGAGAGATTCAGGGAAGGAGGAAGCAACTTGTGTAGCAGTCACATCTCTTTAAATTGGGGTTCAGAATCTCCCAGGGCTTGTTAAAAACGTGTGTTCCCTTATGAGAGGACTCTGGAGGCTGAGACAGGAAGACTGCAAGTTTGAGGCCAGCTTGGGCTACAGAAGAAGGCTTTGTCTCAAAAAATCTTTTCTGGTTTTACCTCAGAGTAACCGAAACAAAATCTCTTGAGGTTATATATATTCTAATATCCTCTCAGGAAATTCCTTCACACTCCAACACTGAGGAAAGCCTGTGGCTTGGGGTGATGCCCACCTCTACCTCATCCTTAGAGGGGAAGGGGGCGAGAGGATTTGGGGTTTACACAAAAGCAACCAGTTTAGCTGGCACCTTGCTTCCCTCATCACCTCCATTAGCCTCCCTGTTCTGCTCTCTCTCCCTCCTGCTCTGCCCAGCCTCCCTGTGGAGGCGCCAGAGAAGCCCTAAGTACAGCTTCACCCTAATGCCCTGGGGAGCCTCCATATAACCCATGAAGGGAGCATCTGAGAACAGCTTCAGCAGCTACGGATGGCATACCTTCACTTCCCTCTGTCCCACAGTGTCACAACCCTTCCTTGGCTAGGGAGGGGCTGAGTCCCCGAAGGGACAATCAGGATAGAGATGGGGCCTTGGCACCTGAAGGAACTGTCCTAGGAGCTGCCCACAGACTTGAGGAAGGAGTCCCCTAAATGAACACATGGCCCCCACAACCATTCCAGCCATGGGAATGTCAGAAAGCAGTTGTTGTGCAGAGCCAGGCTGTCAGTGCCCAGGTGCTGCAAGTCCTCATCTTGCCCTCTGACAATTCTGGCTGTGACCTGCTGTTGACAGTGGCAGCAGGCTGGGCACCAAGCAGCTGTGACCTCAGAGCGCTCAGGGTCACCACCTCCTGAGACCAGGCCTTCCTGACCTGATGTGGGCCGCCCTGTGTGTGCTCTCCAGGCAGGGTGGTCTTTTCCTCAGAGCACCCTGTAAATTTGGAATTCCATTTATAATAAAGTTGAAAATTATTTTTCTGTCTCAAGGGTCTGGGCCCTGTCAAACCCAGAGGTTATGCATGAAGACAGAGACAGCAGGTCACGGCAGAACTTCCCATCCTCACCTTCTGGGGCCCTGGCTCTGTACCGGCTGTCCCTCTGGGAGCTGCTCGAAGTGAAATTCTTGGGTGCACCCTGGGGCAACTAGAGTAGGTGCTATGGGAAGCCAAGCAGCTGGGGAGCTGGGTGGGTGCTGTGTTGTCAGCAACTCCTGGACAAGGAGAGAAGAGCTGGGGAGAACAAGAACAAGGCAAGCAGCCAGGGGCCGCTCTGGCTCAGAGGGGTCAAGCAGGGGAGCGGGGTGGAGGGTGGGCTGTCTACAGAAAGCCCGACAGGGGACCACGAAGCTCACACAGTTTCCCTGCCAGGGCCAGGAGGCACGGAGACCTTAGAGGAGGTGACTGAAGGCCCTGCGCAGATGCCCTGAGACAGCCTCACCGAGCCACCCTAGGGTCCTAGTGTTGATGCCCGCGGGCCTGGGTCCTGCTGTTCTGAGGCCCTCTCTCACTTCTGCTTGAGTCCACAGGACCAAAGCCTCTGCCGTGTGCCCCGCTTCCTCTATAAGCAGCCAGGTAGACCCTATGTCTCTCGGCTCCTGCCTCTTTCTGCTGCCTATTTTTATTTACTGATGGATTGTGGCACGGGGGATTGAATCCAGGGACTTCCTCTGAGCTACAGCCTTAGCCTTTACTTGTTTTTTAATTTGAGGTCCTACTCCCCAAGTCTCTAAGTTGCCTGGGCTGCATTCAAACTTTGGATCTTCCTGCCTTGGTTTCCCAAAGTGCTGACTGAGATCACAGACTAATCTCCCTTGCCCAGATTGCTTGTTTTATCAAAATAAAATTAGATCGCAGGAATGAAGTGGTGATTTTATAGTCAAATATGGAGCAACTTGGGGATGTTTCATGAATCTGGAGACCTCTATGCTAGAGAAGCCGAGTGATACTAACACCCTCGATTACTCTTCAACTTTTGGGCCCCAACTATAGTAACATCTTCCAGTTGACGGTCTGCCAGGCCCTTGCCTGGAGCTTTATGGTTTCCTCCTCACTGTAGGCCCAGGAAAACTGACCTATCCCCCCACCCTCATTTAGCAGGTGAGGAAACAGCTGGCCAAGGGGTAGTGAACTTGCTGGGGCTCCCATGGCCAAGGTCTGGACCCGAGCCTAAGTCTCTCAGTCCTGAGGGGCTGCGCTGTTGGCGGTCAGCTGCCAGCATGCTGTCCAACTGCCAACCTCATTGTTCTTGGGAAGCACGTTTCACTTTTTCCTTAAAGAAGCAGCTAAATGATCATCTCTGCAGAGAAACACACGGTGCCCTGTGCGGGCTCTGCAGGTGGGAGCAGGTCCCTGGCCTGAGGGCAGCTGGCAGGCTCAGCTGGGCTCTCTCTCTCTCTCTCTCTCTCTCTCTCTCTCTAAATGCTCACACTGAGGGTGAAGCCTGGGGGATAAACAGGATCCAACAATGCATCACCCCGAGTTTATTTACTAAAACAACATTTTTTATTACCAGGACATGTTCCCAGCAAAAACATGACAGCCTACATTTTATGTCGCCATTGATCTTTAAGCCGAGGCTGCCTCGAGGTTTCCTATAAGATCAGGGCTGCTTGGCCCCAAATGTGATCCAGCACCAAATGAATGACGGCCGGGGCTGCTCTTTGCTCATCTGAAGAGCTGCAATTGCTTTGCGTGAATGGGTGGAAAATGCTGATCTTTGGATTCTATAAATAGCTCGCTTCCAGAGCCCGTGGCAGGCTTAGCGCCACGTCTCCTGAGGTGTTTGGGGCCTGCTCACTTTGATCCAGGGTGTGCTACAGCTGCGCCCCCAGCAAGTGCGGATCCGCAACGTTTGGGTGCCTCTGGGGTTAATGCAGAAGATGCTGTGGGAGGAGGAGGATGCACAGGAGCGCACCCGCTCCCGCCTCCGCCCGCCGGTGTGCAGCCCGCGCAGCCGCCCGCGTGGGAGCAGCTTCTATCTATAGCGCTCTATTTTTAGCTCCATCATCTGAGGAACCTGACAGCCAGTTAATGACTGGGACCAGCGCGCGTGTCTGCCGCCTGTGGAACTCGCTTGCTAGGAGCAGCTGTGCAGGCTCAAGGTTGCTGAGTCTGAAAATGCCCTTCCCGCCCAAGGTGCGGGCTGGCCAAGCAGGTGATAGGGGGGCAGTGCACCCCACCTTCTGAGGATGCTCCTGTGGCCGGAAGGGGCTGCAGTGGCTGGCACAGTCCAGACATACCAACCAGACTCCTTCTTTGTTGTTGTTAGCAGGGCCTGGAAGGATTCAGGGGGCAGAGGAGGTTG
This sequence comes from Tympanoctomys barrerae, assembly GCA_002564285.1. Taxonomy (NCBI): domain Eukaryota; kingdom Metazoa; phylum Chordata; class Mammalia; order Rodentia; family Octodontidae; genus Tympanoctomys; species Tympanoctomys barrerae. The sequence continues at coordinate 14,354 of NDGN011517773.1, read as the reverse complement.
GAGGGGCCTCAGAGCTGCCCTGTGGGGATCCAGCACCTGGGCAGGAGGCCAGGCACCACCGCGGTGACTCAGGCAGTGCCCATCCAAGAGGAAGGAGAAGCCTTTGCCCTTCTGAGGCTGTCTTCTGGGTTGTCTCCAGCCTGGGCTTTATGCATCAGGTGCTGTGAGCTTAGAGAGGCTGCTCTGTTGCCCAGCACCACGTAGCCTGGCTCCTCCCTCCACACCCTACTGCTGCCCCAAGACCAGGTTCCACAGGCCAGGGCATGGGGTGGGCTGACTGAGCACCCTGGATCCAGATTCTGTGAGGAGGGGAGCTGGAGCCCACGGAGTGCGCACCCACCGGGGAGTCTGAGGGCAGTCTCGTAGGGCACAGGGCTAGCACTGCAGAAGTGCCAGGAAGGGTGCTTCAGTCAGGTTCCCTGCCTGGTGCTGGCAGCTGACAGGCAGGGTGGGCAGCATGTGCCAGTTACACACATTGGATCAGCATCCTTGATGCAGCCACTGGAGAGGCCGGGCTGTCATCATTCTCATATTACAGCCGAAGAGGAGAGGCAAGGAGAGGCCAAGGAACTTGTCCAAGTCATGCAGCTAGGGAGCAGGGGGCCTGGGAAGGAAAGCACGCTTCTGGCCCTGCCGCCCTGAGCCCCTGCTAGATCACCTCTGGGTTGGGTGCATCAGAGTAACCTCACTTTGCCCAGCCAGAGAAGATGGCCTGGAATGCAGCACAGGGTCCTGGACTTTGAGTTCTCTCTAGAACAATTTGATGCCTGCCATCAGAGCCCCAACTATGATGATAGAAATCTCCTAGACCCACTCTGTGCAGCAAGTAGGCAGCGCAGCCACATGTGGTCCTGAAACATGGTGAGTGTGCCCGAGAAACCAAAGCCTTAGCTCTAATTTTGATTAATTTCCACTTCAGTAGACGTGTGGGGGTGGGGTGGCTTCCACCCTGGACAGTGTCTAGAAGACTAGGGGCAGAGCTTTAAATATAAACAAGCTCAAACCTACTCCTGCCTGTGGATTCAGACTCAGGTAGGCTTGAGTAACACCAGCATCATTATTTTATAAGATTTCCGAGTGATTCCAATTTGCAACCAAGAAGGGAATTTTACTGGGCTCCATGATATCCTGAGTCACTCTAGCCTCTAACAAGCAGTCCCCAGTGCATGTGGTAACAGACACTGCAGGTGACTCACTCAACATCTCTACTCTTCATTCCTAGTCCCTTCCTTCACTGTACTGTGCAGAACCAAAAGCTAGTACTTGATTTCTGTAATGGCTATGCAACCGGAAGTGGTCATGTGTTACTGCTCTGGCTAAAGAAATAGAAGAATTCTGCTAGTAGCTTTCCATCATCCTTCTTGCCTGGAGTGAAAGTAGATGTCTAGAGCTGTGGTAGCTACTGTATGCCACAAGGTAAAGCAGGAGATTACACCACGAGATATGCCAACAGCCTTGGTACTGTTCTGCAACTGAGTCAGACCCAGCAGTTACCTACTTCTGGACTTTTTGTTCTGGGCAAAAACTAGAATTTATTTGCTTACATTATTCTAGTTCTGTCTCTTTACTTTTAGATTAAATGATACCTAATACAGCTACCGTTTTTAAAAATGTATTTAGGACAGGGTCTACAGGGTCTCACCCTATGGACTCCTAGTGATTCTCCTGTTTTCAGCCTCCCAAGCCCTGGGATTACAGGCGCTTGCCACCACACCCAGTCTCAATTGCCGTCTCAGTGCACTCCAGGGGCAGGGCTGGCACTGCAGCCCCTGGATCAAACCCTAGCCCCTGAACTCTGCCTAAGCAGGCACTTTAATCCACTGAGCTGTCTGCCTGGCCATGCAGCTACCTTTTAATTTCATTGAGATTACACTAAAGATTAAACGTGTTAATGTATGTGACATGACTTTGCAAAACACTCAGCAAATACACCATGTTTGTATTTGGCTTGCAAATTTTGACAATGTCCACTTTAGGCAAGGAATCCAAAGCATGCTATTCTAGGGCAAGCTGGGCACAATCTTTGTGAGCAGAGAGAGAGGCAGAGTTTTTAGAGTAAGCCAAACTGTCCTGGCTTGCCCAGGACTTTCATGGTTTTAACACTGAAAGTCCTGTGTCCCGGGAAACTTCCCAGCCACTCCTGGGAAAATCAGGTGGTTTTCACCTTGCCTGGTAGCATGGGGTACCGAGACCCACCTTTCCTGCAGGACATCTGCCCTTTCTTCAGGGCACTAGCTGACCCCAAAGGCCTGGCCACTTCTTGCTGGACAATCCATCACCCTAAACACTCCGAGCCAGAACATGCTCCGCTCAGCACTTCAGCCGTGGCTGCTGCTGATAAATTCCTGGCTCTGAGCAAAGTCTACACCTTCCTTCAGAATCTCCGCTCCTTCCTAAAAAGGAGGGAGTGTGGGGGAGCTGGGTCTCTGAGGGGGCAGGCCTGATCTGGGCAGGAGCCCTGCGGCTTGCACAGCACCTGTCCAGATCCACTCTGGCGTCCCTCAGCCCAAGTGGAACACATCTGGCTGCCCCTTGATATCCTTTTTCTTCTCCAGCCCTGGATGCCGCATCCATATTTGGTCATCTCACCTCTGCCTCCTCAATTCCACTCCAGCTGGATATTTTCCTGGCAGCAATCCGAGTAGTCTCCCCTTATCAGTGGTTCTACCTTTTTTTTTATGAGCAGAATATATTTATTGAGGGAAAGAAAGCTCCTGTCCAAGAGAGGGCCAGGAGGGGGGCCTGAGTGGCTTGTTCCCCCAGTGGTTCTACTTTGCAAGGTTTCAGTTATCTGTGGTCAGTTGAAGTCTGGAAATGTTAAATGAAAAATTCCAGACATAAATAACTCATAAGGTTTAAACAGTGTGCCCTTCTTGGTGGTGTGATGAAATCTCATAATCTCCATCTCCATCCTGCCTGGGTGGTGAATCCTTACTACCCAGGTATCCACTGAGTGTATACTACCCTCCCGTCAGCCACTTAGTAGCCACCTTAGCTATCAGATGAACGGTTACCTTATCCTAGGTGACCTGTTCTGGCTTGCCCCGAACTTTTCTGATTTTACTATTGAAAGTTGTGTGTTCCAGGAAGTCTCTCAGTCACTCCTGGGAAATCCAGGGTCGTTTGTCACCCTGCTGGGGAGTCTGGGTCACAGAGACCTGCCTTCCTCCCAGGATATCTGTTCTGCGTATAGAGTGTCAGCTGACTTCACAAGGCCTGGCTGCTTCTGGATGTTGAAGTCACCCTCATTTTACTTAATAATAGCCCAAAGTACAAGAGTAGTGAGGGTGTCTGTTAGGGGTTATGTGTAGATGTCCCCTTAAAGCTTCTTGTCCTCCCAGATAGGGCTTTTGGGAGGTGATGGATTATGGGGGCCTTGTACTCATCTGCATGCCACTTATTCGAGGAGCACTCTTTGGTTTTCACAGAGATCTCAATTATAGTACAGGGGGTGATCAAAATATACAGTGAATATATTATTACAGTAAAAGACAGTGTCACTAATCTCACCTGAAAGTAGTCCTCCTAGCTTCGAAAACACTCATCCTGTCTTTGTGCCACTTTCTGAAGCAGTTCTGGAAATCCTCTTCCGCATCTTTAGAAGTGTGATAGAAAATACAGCGAATTCTGCTGGTGAGCGCCATCCAATGGGAAGGCGGACTTGTGAAAACACGGCACTGTCTTCATCTACTTGATTCACAGCTCTAGTATGTGAGACTCCTGGCTTTTCCCCCAAGTCAAAGTGACCATTAAAGGTAATCATTTTATATGGATTTAGGACATCAAGATGGCCGCGACAGTGCAACTAAAGATATTTGGTATTCTAATTTTTTTTTTTTTGCGGGGTTTGAACTCAGGCCCTCGCGCTTGTCAGGGAAGCGCTTATTCCACTGAGCCATCTCCCCGGCCCTAAACTAAAGATACTTGGGAAAGAGGAGTGAGCTGCAGCTCATTTAGAGCTGCTTCTGAAAGGGGCAGAAAGGACAGGACAAGTGTGCTTAAAGCAAGGGTTAGAGTTTGAGGGGATTAATGGCCTTGTGTCTTTTACAGTAATAATTTTTTTTTTTTTTGTATTTTAGGGGTCTACAGGGTGTTCAGGGTCTCACTACTAGATCAGACTTGTAGAGATCTGCCTGTTTGCAGCCTCCCAAGAGCTGGGATTACAGGCATGAGCCACCACACCCAGTCTCAATTACTGTCTCAGAGCGCCCCAGGGGCACAGCCAGTACAGCAGGCCTGGGGATAGAACCCCTGGCCCCTGTGCCTGCTTGCAGGCACTTTAATCAGCTGAGCTGTTTGGCTGGCCCTTACAGTAATAAAATTTTAAAACTGAAAGCTTTGGTGTGTTTTCTGATCACATGTCTTACTTCATGATTCTTTTAGTCAGCTCCATTTTCTAGATGAGAAGATTCAGGCTCCAAAATCAACACACTCAAAGGGTTACTGTAATTTCTGCCTGCTGAGGTTCTGCAGGTTGGAATTCTGTCTGTCCCTTCTCCTTGTCCCCTTGGGCAACCATGGACATGTTTTCCTCCTTAGTTTCATCTTGTGATCTCCTGGCCCTTGAATTCTGTGCTATTTCAGTTCCATCCACAGAGGAGGAAACTGAGGCATGGGAAAGCTAAGCAAATTGTGGGCTCACTGCTCCTAACTCACAGAGCTGGGGTCCAGACACAAGCTACCAGCCCCAGCCCCACTGCCATCTTTCCCAAGTGACTCCCTGGGTGCATGTGCTTTGCGGAGCAGGTGGGGCGGGGCACTCCCTGGACCCGTGGGACTCTTGGGCTACTCCTCTGTGTGACTTGAGTAAACTGCTCCTCGTCTGGCATCCTGGTGGACTTTTTGTGGCAAGCATCGGATTCCTAAGGCCACTGAAGGAATGGCCGCACACATAGCTTTATCCTTTAGGGCCCAGAGGTTGGAAGTCCTGACCAAGCCTAGGCAGGCTCACAGCAAGGTGTCAGCAGGTTGTGTATCTTCAGCACATCCTTCTTTGCCTTTGCCAGCTTCAGAAGCCACCTGCATTGTCTGCCTTGTGGTCCCTCCATCTTCAGAGTCAGCCCCACCTTCACATCTCTGACTTAACCTTTTCTTTTTCAAGATCCTGGGCCGGGCCTATCCGGATCTTTCATAACACTCATTCTTAACCTTCTGCAGGTCCTTGTGTCATGAGAAATAATACATTCACAGGTTCCTGCTATTAAGATAAGAGTGCCTTCAGGACCCCCTTATTCTGTGCCCATGAGGAGGGAGGGTTTGGACCACAGCTTTTCTGCTTCTAGCCTGTGTGCCGCAGGTTCCTCCTCTGTAGGGTAGGAGCATGCAGAAGCTGGTGGAGGTGCCTCCTCTTTAGAGACACTATCCCGTTGTCAGTGCTCAGGAAAGCTCCATGAGTGGGTAACCTCACATTGTTCAGTGAAATGGCACCAAAGGAGGAGAACCTGCCAGCCCCACGCAGGACCAGTCAGAAGCCCAGAGACCTGCTGCGAGGTGGCCCACGGAGCTCTGGCTCCCGCTACCCAGCCCAGGGTGTGGGCTGAGCCTGAGCAGCCACTCGCCACAGCAAGGCTGTCTCCCTCCCTGGTCAGCCGGTCACACAACAGCTGTTCCCTTCCCAGAAATGGTGTCCTCCATCTCTGAGAATGATGTGACTCTGCCTGTGACGTTAGCCCTGCATGCTCCTGACGCCCTGGGCCTCCCCAACAGGGATGTGCTTGGGTCAGCGAGGGACTGGTGCAGGTAGGGGAACGTGGGTCCAGGGGACACACTCCTGAGGGGCCCTGCAGGGAGTGTGGCGCACTGTGGAGCAAACGCACTCTCAGACCTCTCTTCCATAAGGTCTCTCTCATCGACTCATCGGAAAATGATGATCCTCAGCCCCATTCTGTGGATGGCAAAACTGAGACTCAGGGAGGCTCACTGCTCGCCCAGGGTCACACAGCTCAGAGGCAGTGACAAAGGTGTCCAGAGGCTGCCCCACTCCTCTCTGCTCCCTCTAGAGTCTCGTCTCTTTCTCCTCTCCGGGCAAGGACACTTATATTTTAAGAAGACTCCTAAGCCCGGCAACAGCTCCTTCATATACTAGAGGAGAGGGTGACGATTGCAGTATTAATAATGCAGGAGGCCCAAGAGCAGCGCTCCTGCGGGCCTCCCAGTGCTGGCAGCGGGCACTGACGGAGACCTGAACCAGGCTTTTGGGGGCTGAGCAGAGTTGAGAACTCAACACCTGTCAGTCCAGGGTCCTCCGACTTGGACTTCCCAGGACCAGTAACTCCCTGGCCTCCACCTGACCGGTGGCTATGGAGAGGCAGAGCCTCGATGCATCACAAGGTGCAGCCTGGGCACTGGGATTTTGAAAGCTCTCATGCGCATATTCACAAGCAATCTGTCTCTTGCAAGCTGTGTGACCGCCAGGAAGTCGCTTCTGAGTTGCTTTTCAACATCTGTGAGATGATTAACCCTAAGCCCAGCTATTCCCTTGTGTTATTCAGATTTCTGTTACTGTGGCAAAATACCCAAGAAAAGCAACTTAAAAGGAAGAAAGGTTTGTTAGTGTCTCAGCTTCATGTATTTCAGGACATGGTTGCTTGGCCCTGTTGTTTTGGACCTGTGGTGGCACCCTGTGCTGCAGCAGGGGCACATGGCACAGGAGGCCTGGCAGCTTGGAAGGGGGAAGAGGGAGAGGGAGAGAGAGAGGGAGAGAGAGGGAGAGAGAGAGAGAGAGAGAGAGAGAGAGAGAGAGAGAG
>NDGN011517757.1:712-10793 GCA_002564285.1 Tympanoctomys barrerae | reverse complement strand
TATTTAGTACAGGGTCTATAGGGTCTCACTACTCAGATCAGACTCATAGTGATCCTCCTGTTTCAGCCTCCCAAGAGCTGGGATTACAGGTACACACCACCATACCCAGTCTCAGTTACTGGCTCAGGGTTCCCCTGGAGGCAGGGCCAGCATGGCACATCAGGGACTGAACCCCAGTTCCGGTGCCTGTCTAAGCAGACACTTCAGTCTGCTGAGCTATCTGGCCAGCCCACAGCTGTGCCACTTATATCATGTTTATAAAAATGTGACATGTGCACATACATGTTATTCAGCTCGGCGCCTGCATGCAGAAGACCATCCAATAGGCGTCTTTCTCTCCCCAGTGGCTTTGGAGGGGGCATGCTGAGTGCGGTGAGCAGAGGAAGAGCCGTTTAGGTGCCTCCTTTGGGTGTAGGCTTTGAACACCACATTGAGGACCAGAAATACCCCGAAGCCTCACAGATTGTTTTTACGAGGCTAGATTTTGGCTAGGGTTTCAGAGGAAGAGAACAATGAATGCTACACCGTTGAAGAAATTACATTTCAAGGCTGGAAGAGCTTGTTTGGAAGTGTTTTATAAGAGGTACAGTCTGTATTACAACAACTCATAGGCGATGGTATGGACTCAGGCCACCAGAGCAGCATTCGCTGAATAATTAAAGCAAGCGACTCACACAGCACAGAAAGATTTCATTATCAGGCATGCCTGGGGTTTGGAGTAGGCTAACTCTAGAATGTTTCATTTGTTATGTTTAAAATAACAGTTAATATAATTTTATTGTTTGCCAGTAACTTTTTGTGGCCAAATGTGGCAGGATACGAATGTTTACAAATATTTTAATTTGAAAATAACTAGTTTTCTTCTATTTCTATCACTAAGCCAGTGTGATGAATACAAATCTTTCCTCATAGCTTGATGTATATTTAAAAAATTGGTTACTACTGATTCCATTTATGGTTTACTAAACCATGTTATTATGACTGGTAAGTGAAAACAGAAATAGAATTAAGGAAGAAAACTAAAATGAGAATTCACACAGTTTAGGGGAAGAGGAGAGGGTATAGCGGGTTTGAGTTATGGGCAGAGGTGTCTCCTCCTGGCAGGTGGCAGGTGGCAGGGGGCAGGCAGGCAGCAAACCTCAGAGGGACGAGGCTGGGTGCCCTGTGTACATCAACACTGTACTCCAGCAATCTCGGCTGCAATTCTATCTTATTACAGCCTGTCCATATATCCCAGTACTTCTTACTGAAACATTCTGTGCCATCTACCCAACAGACGCATGGGCTACTGAGCATTTAGAATATGGTTAGTGCAACTGAGAAACTGGTGTAGTAATCTTACTGAATTTGAATAAATTGCCATGTATCTACCTAGATAGAAACATGAGCAGAGTTAGTTCCAATCCTATGTAAAATGGTGGTGTCTGAATTCTTCCTCAGGCCCAAAGAGCATCAGATACCTCTAAATTTTCCATGGTCCAGTTATCAGGGTTTGGTTGCTAGATTCTCCTGGTTGTGCTGATTCCTAGTTTTCTTTGTCCTGAACAACAGATTGGTTTGAAAAATGGTGGCAAATTTCATATTTGTTAAAGGAAGGAAAAACTAGGTTCTGCAAGGTGAATTTAAGCCAAGTTAAAAAAAAAAGGGGGGGGAAATTTCACCCCACAGCATCGGGTGGGCTATCGTGAAGAGACAAAATAGCATGCACTTGATGGCGACAGGTCACACCTACTCTCCCAGCCTGCCTTAGCCATGACCTGCCTGTATTTCCTGTCTTAGCCCTGGACAACTGGCCCTGCCATCTTGGAACTCTCCGTTCTTTTGTTGACATCCCAAAGACATGGACCATGCATGAGACTGTGAGAACCCAGGAGCCAGTAACCAGCCTCCCTGACCAACAAGGGCTCTAAGGAATGCTACCTTCCCCTGGATTTGGAGGGCTCTGACTCCCAGGCCAGTCACAGCACTCCCAGCAGCCAGCTCAGGGCTTCGTGGGCCCTGCACTGCCACTCAACTCCTTTCTGCCATCCTTGGTGGCTTTCCTGCTTCCCACATGTGAATCCCTGGGTGCCAATCAACAATGTCTGCATGTTCATCTCTGTCTCACCATCAGCTTCCCAGTGTGCTGAAGCACATTAGCACCTTTCTCATTTTAAAAATATTTTAATTACTGTGATAAGGTCAATGTTAGTTAAAAATCAGTAAGACGCCAGCTTTGGGGTGAGAGAAGCTCTTGAACACACAAGTTGTACAGTGCCTTAGATTGTGAACATACCAACAAGAATGGGAGCATGTGCACAATCAGGGTCCTAAAACACCCTATTTCTAACACTGTTACTTGTCACATAATAAGCACAGACAAAGATTCTCTCTGTTTATGGAAATGCAAATAGTCACAAATTTGGAACTTTTCTTCACAGGGAATTTGTTGTGCACCAGAATCTAAATGTGTGTTTTTATTTTTAAAAGATATTCTCAGCACATTTAGTTTGAAGGAATCTTTTAAGTTGAAAAGTTACAGGGAAATAAGCAAATAGCAATTAAAAAAAAAGGAACATTGAGATACTAATCCCAAAACCGATCTTAGCCGCAGGTAAAACTCTTCTAATCAGATCCAAGTTGCTCCAAGCAGAGGAATCCAGGTACAGAGATCCAAGGCTCCAGAGTCCTGACCCTGGTTCCCCATGGCCCAGCTGTCCCGGGCCCTCTGTCTCAAGCAGCGGATGCTCACTGCCATCAAACACTGTCTTACTCATTTGTGTGTGTGGAAAAGTTGTGAGGGCTCAAACATGTGTTCGATCAATCAGATAATGTGAGATGAATGGCTTTCTATACCCAAAGAGGGAAACACAATCAACCACTTGAAAGTTCAACTGTGGGATAGGCCGAACAGTACCAACAAACATTTTAATGATGTTTCATTATTTTTAACTCTTTAAGTTGTCATGCAGTTGGACAATAGGAGTGAACATGGATTTCGTGACAGAGGTCACTTTTCTACAGATTGCAAAAGCCCTGTCTTAGGCTCTTCCAACACCTGAAAGCTGTCTTTTCAACCTTTGCTTGGGCAGCACCCTGGGCTGGGATCTCATGACCTCTGGAGGAAGCATCCTGTTCTCAGATGACCTGAATTTAATAAAATGTGTACGGCTGCATTACCAGCTATAAAAGTTACTCAACCAAAAAATCTATTGTGAGGATATGAGAGAAATACTTGGCTCTTCAACCTTTTTGTTCAGGCTGCATCCTATAAATTGCCAATGCTTTACAATTTTTGACCCACAAAACAGTAATGGCTCAAGACAGTAGTTAGTTACATGAATATAAACAAGATGAGCCAACAAACACAACACTTTTGGTGAAGAGTGTTTCTTACAAATGAAAAGGATGAATGGACAAGGAAAATGGATTATACTCATAATTACTACATTTGCAGAGAAAGAAGACAAAAAACAATTAACATTTTAGACTTGTTCTAGCGAATTTAATGTGGCATCTTAAATAACAATGGAAGTCACGATGAATTACTTTTTCTTTTTCTTAGAGATTTTACTTTGTTTCACAATTTTAACTGTTAGCTCCCTGAAGTCTACACGATAAATATTTATCAACCATCTATCATGTGCCATGCATAAGACTGAGGGGTAGACATGGAATGATGGATTAGAACACTGTCCCTGGTCACCTAATGAGGGAAAAAGATGTATTAGCAATCAAAACCTAATGAAGGTCATGCAACAGACAGATAAGCATGCAGGGTTCTAAACCAAAAGAAGGGGAAGATCATGGGGCATGGATAGTAGGATCGAAGGAGACTTCCTAGGAGATGTGAGGTGTGCTAAGGATTTTAAAGAATAAGTAGAAATTTTCCAGAAAATAAAAGTTGTTTACATAGGAGATGGAGAAAATGCTGAGGAGAGAAAAAAATGAACAAAGACCAAAAAGCAAATGACCACATAACATACTAGGGATACTAGACAGACAGGGAGGTGGACATAAGGCTGAAGCTCTGGGACATGATTCATTTCAAGGTGCTGGATCTTTTCACACAAGGTCACAGGGCCTTTGCAAAGCCTTCTTTCCTTAGAACGTAGTTGCCCATCTCAGCACAAGAGTCACGTCTTAAATATGCTTCCTTATTCCTTAGAGTATGTGATGTTAGCCAAAATAGTAAATCCAGTGGGAGGATAACTTTTGGAAGGATGTCCTCTTTCTTCACTAAATAAAAATATACCTTTCTTTTTATATTATTACAGTCAAGCGTCCACCCCCACTCAACCCCTCTATAACGATACTAAGAAGGTACAATCCTGCTGGAATACTGCCTGAATATGCATTGAGGCCACTGAACAGCTTTGGGGAATGCACACATTTGCACTAGTGGCCAACTGTGCTGCTCTGTTGGGCTTCGACTTCACTGTGTACATCCCACTTTCTCTAGCTGACTTCTGTCTCAAGTGAGGTAGAGCTTGGACATTGCAGCCAAGATCACTTAGCACTTAGATATCCTTTTGTAGATGTCACTTGTGTGCACTGCAATCTATTAGCCTCAATTCTTCTAAGGTGCAAAAACAAGAAAGTGAAATGGCTATTCCCTGTAAATGAGCTGAACATAAATAACTAGCCTTCTTCAGAAGAGTCCATATCTTTGTATTATATTCCTGAGGTTGTGACCCCATGTCCTGGGTCACAGGTACTAAGCCTGTTTGTTTCCTATGGTTTCCTGCACCCTTTTTGCTGTCCTCTGTGTATCACTGGGATATGGAACCTGAAGCCTTTATTATCCTACTTCTCAGAGCATCTGGTATCTGGGTAGACCCAGGAGTTGGGAAACACTGGAGGGCAGTGGAGGATGGAAGACTTCAGGGCTTCTTCCAGGCTTTTCGGCTTGAGCCTCTTCTCCAGCAGAGAGGAAGTCTACCTGTGGCTCAGATGCTACTCAAGATGGCTGTGGCAGTTTTGGTTTCTTCTAGGTAAATCTGGGGCCTGGTTTCTTCAACTTCCTCTCTTTGTGCCAGAAGAGGATGTTGCATACATTAGCCTTCTGGTGTTACAAATCTTTTTCCTCTTTTGGCTTCTCGCTCCCCGCTAACTTATCCAAATGTTGCTCAATCACTTCTATACTGTAAACACCTATAGAAATCTTGTGTACATTTCTCTACTCAAGCATTTGCTGATTTTTCTCATCAAATGCTTGCTGATTTACTATTATTTATCAAACTTTGAGGTGCTTTTCAAAATAGAGTACCATACCTTCTAATTAAAATCTGGCTTGGGAACATAGTTTGTTAAAACAAATTTTTTTTCCAGGTTATTCTTAGGATCAAGTAAGAGATCAGTCCTGGCTGATCCCACAACTTCCAAGCTCTTCCAGATTTGTTTCAGTCATACTGGGGATGGAACCCAGGGTATCATGCCCACTAGACAAGGGCTCTACTGCTGAGGTAGCCTCAGGGGATACAGTTCATCAACAGCAACTATATCTGTGGGGTGTCTACAGTGTTGAACAAAAGTTCTTGGAGCTGGGACACTATGATGAGCCAGAAGAACATGGACACTACTTTGACAGCATATTTTATATTTCCATTCAAAATTACATACTTTAAGCTGAAATGAGAGATAATAATTGTGCAGGAGTTCACTGCAGAGCAGACTATTCTGCACTAGACCAGCTTTGGATACATAGATGGCTTCAAGCTTCTCATAATTATATTGTGGTGTCCACATATATCCATAAATCTGTATCATTTATCCATTTTCTTGGGAGATAGTCCAAAATTAGAAGCATTAAGCTATAATATACTTAAAGATTGATGTATGTTGACAACTTTACTTCCAAAAAGATTAAATCATCTCCTACATTTCAGTAGTTTGTAACAGTATTCCTTGAACCCTGACCAGCAATTTAAAACATGTTTTGGATAGAAATTTGGCAGCCACGTCCACAAGATGACAGGAAGAAAAGGATAGAAGGGAGACTGGTTTTACACTGTAAACCACTAAAACTTTTGAAATTTGTCCTGTACATATGTATAACCTATGTAAAAGTAAACAAGAAACAGTATAAAATTTCGAATGTTTGGTAGTAACATGAATATAGTATTTTCTTCTAAAATATAGTAATGACATTTCACATCTCTTGGGTTTCTGTTGAAACTATGATTTTCTTTTTAAAAAATCTTTTATTTATTTATTTGGTAAAGGGTTTAGCTATGTAGCTCAGACTCATGGTGACCTCCTGTCTCAGCCTCCCCAGCACTGGGATTACAGGCATGCACCACCATGCCCGGGTTCCGTGGCTGGCGCAATGTGCCCAGGACTCCAGGGTCAGCACTGCGTGTGGTACTGGGGGTTGAACCCGGGTTCTTGCGCTTTCCAGGCAGGTGCTCAGACTGCTGAGCTACCTCCCTAGCCCTGTAACTATAATTTTCTATCTTTATAATGTGCTTTGAATAGGTTTCTAAAACGCTTTTATAAATTTATACATAACGATTGATCTTAGTTTTTGTGTTTTTTCCTAAAAGTGAGGCACATCAACAGTATGTTATTTGTCTGTTTTATGTGCATTGCAACTCCATGGGGGTAGGAATAACTGGCCTGGGCACATAATAACTCAAGAATTATTTCTCAAATAAATGGATAAAATATACATAAATAATAAGTATCAATGTATTAGCTGAATAGCAATTTTCAAACATAACTTTCACCTATTAATCAGAACTACTGCTTTTATTTACTGATTTCTGCCATTGCCTCACTTTAAAAAAAACCTAATAAGTGAAGAATGTAGATATTTACCTTTATTGCATTATTAAAATATTTGATTATTGGAAATCAATGTGAAGGTTCCTCAAAAACTTAGGATTAACAGTCTTATTTGATCCTGCTATTCCTCTTCTATTTATTTTTCCAGAATAATTGAAATTATCACACCACAGAGATGTACATGTACCTTTGTTCATAGCAGCACAATTTGTCATAGCTAAACCTTAGAAACAATCCAAGTGCCATCAACTGAGGAATGGATAAAAAAGATGTGGTATTTGTATACAATGGAGTATTATTTAGCTATAAAGAAAAATAAACTCATGGTTTTACAGGTAAATGGATGCAACTAGTGGGTATTCTGATAAGTGAAGTAAATCAGACCTGCATGTGTTAATATTGTATTATCTCTCAATATAGTGTTGTTTGGTTCAGGGTCTAATTACGCAGCTCAGACTCACAGACCCTCTTGTGCTTGCCAGGCAGTCTAAACCGAACAAAAGTAAAAGAAATAGCTGTTTCCACAGAGTGGGTAATGAGCAGGACAAGGCTGTGATTTTGAGAGCAAGGGAATAAGGGTAAGAACCTGAAAGAAAAGTAGTATCTTTACATACAATGGATATAGTACAAGGGAAAGAAACTGCTCAAAAGAAAAGAATACTTGGGATGAGGTCAAGGAGCAAAGAAAGAAACAAGGAGGGGAAATAAAGCATTTATTTGTACACACAGGATAGTTAGGATGATTATACTGCTGATTTCTATTTGATTATTGAAGAAAATGTTGAGAACTAGTAAACTAAAGGACAGGTCCACAAAAATTATTCAATCTGGATAATAAAAAAATAAATAGTTTAGAAATCCACAGACCATCAGTGTCAAATGGGATGATGCCAAACCTTAGGGAAGAACCTATAGGTCCAGTTTGCAAAAAGCAAAACAAAATAAAAAATCAACTAGATTTCAAGTTGCTGAGCATATGCCCGGCTAATGTTTTAAAGGAGAAAAGTGGACACCAGGCAAGACAACATTTAAAGAATGAATAGCCTCCAATCCCCAAACCTGCTGAAATGCTTGTGCGTAACAAGTCACACAAAGCCCTGAGGTACACATGCAGAGTCACACAGATCAGAACATAAGATACAAAGGGGCTCTTGAGAGTGGCCAGGGGAAATGCTTCACTACACATGGCGGATGAGAATAGGAGTGACCGCTCACCTCCATTTAGAAACAATGGGACAGCTTCTATAAAATGCAGAATAATGCAAAAGAAAACTTGTCATAAAAAAACTACCAACATGCATCCAGAGAAAGCACCCTTCAAAAATAAAGGCAAGCTCCACAACTGGCCATGATAAAAGAACAGGTATAGGGGGAGATCTGCTACTGCAAACAGCTGGAAAGCTGAACAAAAGTAAAAGAAATAGCTGTTTCCAGACAGTGGGCAACGAGCCGGACAAGGCTGCGATCTTGAGAGAAAGGGAGTAACTGAAGGGGACACTTCAGTAGTCAGGGTTCCTTCCCAGACACTTTCCCAAAGCAGATGAACAGACAAAAATAAAGTTTGAAAGAGAGAAGCAAAACTCCAGTCACACACGAAATGTCCTTTAAAATGAGAAATCCTAAACAACCTTCAAAAATGAATACTACTGGTAACTAAAATGTTTTCTAACTTTGATATAAAAAATTACTTTTATTTCTTTAGACTAGTGTATGAAATAATTGAAAAGATAAAATTTGTAAAACAATTGTATCTAAAATGGTAAAATAAAACACATAAAAGAAAAATTATAAAATAGGAGGAACTTTGACAAAAGTTGTACGTGGCTGGGGTGGATATGGTGGTGCACACTTGTAATCCCAGCATTTGGGAGGCTGAGGTAGAGGTTCACTGTGAGCTTACAGCCTACCTGGGTTACATAGTGAGCTCAAGGGCAGCATGAACTGCATAGCCAGACCCTGTCCCTCTTTCAAATACACACACACACACACACACACACACACACACGTATGTGGCTTCTGCATTTGAAACTATGAACTATTGTCAAGAGATTTTTTAAAAAATATTTTTTAGATTCTCAATACAGAAAGGTTGGCAGGCTAGCAAACATACTAATATCAAGGGAACAGGTCTTCCCAGGAGACCTACAGAGCCATGTCATCCTACTCATCATTCCAGCAAGATTTCTGTACATAAATTGATGGCTTCATCTTAAAATTATATAAAAATATAAATAACAACCAAAGGATCATGAAAATAAAACTAAAATGTTGGAGGAAATACAAACATCAAGCTTTTTTATGAATCACCTAGAGTCAACATAGTTGGTTTAGGCATAAGAATAAACAGATAAATCAACAGAACAACATACAAAGCCTAAACATAGACTCTTAATATAAGGACAGTGATTTTTTTTATAAAGGTGCCAAAGAAATTTAGTGATGAGAGTGAGATCTTTTTGTGCTAGAACTACATATCCATGTGGGGAAAAATGAATCTTAAGAATTATTTTATACCATATACTGCACAAAAATAATTTGAAATGGATTACAGACCTAAAGGTAAAATGATAACCCTCCTACAAGAAAATACAGGAGAGTACTCATGAAGCTATCTATTCTCTTCATTAATGAGAGACATGAAGCAATCACTAAAATAGAAATGAAATTCACCATTAATCTTAAAGCTTCTGCTGCTCACGCCATAAGAACATAATAAGCAAATGGTTCACCAGAATAAAATGTTTATAAATATATACAAGGCACGATGAGGAATAGACAATTATCTTTGAGGAAATTCTTCAACTAGAATAGATACACTTTTCCAGACATTGAGTGAATCGAGGTCTCTATTCTCATACACCTTGTTTTTGGACAAGTAAATGCACATCATACTAGATTAAACAAAAACACTTTTCACATAGTATGGGGTAGTTCTGCCTATGTATTGTGATACAATAGTTCAACTAGTATTGTGATGGAAAGTGTGCCAGGTGATAGGCTGAGAGCAGCTATGAGAGGCTGTCACTGGCCGCACAGCCGGTCTGGTATTCAGCTCTGATATTCAAAAAGTGCTGAAAAATGATAGCTCTGATATTCAAATAGTGCCTAAAAGAGATGACATTTGAGGTAAGACTTGAGATGTGAAGGAGATCACTCTGAAAAGAGAAAAGGACAGAGTACTTTGGTAGAAAAATATAGCAAGTACACACGTCCGGTAGTAGGAATGAGGTTACTATGCTGTAGAAAGAGAGAGGGAAATGCAAGAGAGGAGAGAGAGAGAGAGAGAGAGAGAGAGAGAGAGAGAGAGAGAGAGAGA
>NDGN011517749.1:301-15630 GCA_002564285.1 Tympanoctomys barrerae | reverse complement strand
TACCGATTTGATTTGAAACTGTCTCATTGCTATTTGTTTATCAACAAAATTATGGCAAAAAAACCTTAAAAAAAAAGAAAGTGAAATCTAAAAAAAAAAAAAAAGAAGTCATATTCAACCCGAATGTTCCTCTTCTGAGTATTTTCCCAGAAGAATTAGAAACATCACACCACAGTACTATATGTACAACTATGTTTATAACAGCACAATTTGTAATAGTTAGATCTTGGAAACAACCCAAATGCCTATCAACTGAGGAATGAATTAAAAAGATGTGTTTTTTTTTCTTATGCAGTGGAATGCTACTCAGACACAAGGATATATAAGCTCAAGAATTTTATAGATAAATATATGAAACTTGATACAATACTCACAAGTGAAAGAAGTCACACTCACATGTGTAAACAACAGATTGTCACACTTGTGTGAGAATATGAAAGAGTAAACGAGGTCTAAGATATACAATACATATTATGAAAAGGGAATAAATTGTTTAAAAGTGAAAAACAACTAGAGTGGGCAAAAGGGGAAAGAACAATAGGGAAAGGGAAAAATGTAAGGCAGTGTCTCTAGTGTCATTAAAAAGGAAAGTTTGTGTTATTATTGATTAAAATTTTTATTTCTATTTTTGTACCCTTAATAACTACTTGAAAAATACAACATAATGTATTCACTATTGTTATTCCCTATTATTTATTATGAAATTTTGTTTTATCATTTTTATAAAATAAGATAAAAAATACAAAGCTTTGCAGATATATCAGTACAAAAGACTTGAACTCAATCTCCACAACTAAAAAAAAGAGGAAGAAAAAACAAAAGAAAGAAAGAAAGAACGAAAGAAAGAAACAAAAGAAAGAAAGAATGAATGAAAGAAAGAAAGAAAGAAAGAATTGGAAAAAGAAAAAGTTTTGCTTCCTGGGACAAAATTCCCAACATGACCTTCTTCATCTCTGTTAGTATGATTTTGTTTGTCTATGTTAGCAGCTCTGCTAGTACGACTCTGCATATCTATGCTAACAGCTCGGCCGTCATTAGCTTAACACACACAGTTGGAGAAATGAAGTGGCCAAGTGGGTTGGGTGGCTTCCTTGTCAGAGTTCTCACCACTCTTGTCCAGTCTAGCAGATGAGGCAAAGGCACTGCAGACTCCATGCTTGTCTTGGCTGTGCCCAGGTGGCCCCACCAAGTTCAGTGCTTCAGCCAGGACTTACATGAGGAAGACAGCACTGTGGGCAAGTTGTTCTTTCTCCCTGCACTTCATGCTGCCTAGTTCTGTTGGTCTCTACCAACCCTTTTTTGTGAGACACATTATGAGATCATCTCCTATCTCTTTAATTGAGCATAAACATAAAATGAGGGTTGGAAGAAATAGAGACCTTTTGAATACTAACCACTGAATGCTTATAATATTCCAAGGATTTCTGAAATCTATCCTCATTCAGAAAGTAAGAAAAATAAAGTTGAGAAAATATGAGTAACTTGGATATGATCCTATAAACTAAACATAGTCTAAGAAAAGAAATTCAAAACTAGAATATGATGCAAAGGGCCAGGGTGTCCTTTCAAAATTCTGCTATAATACTCTCTAACAAGCCCACCCAAGATTATTTAATCATATAAGGCATGAGTTGGCAATCCAAGACATGTGAGTCAAACATGGCCCGTAGTACGCTTTTGTAAAGAAAGTTTTATTAGAATACAGATATCTTCATTTGTTTATTTACTGTCTGTCACCTCTATGGTGCTACAGTGGTAAGTTGAGTAATTGCAACAGAGATCATATGGCTAAAAGTCTTAGGACCTTACTGTCTGGCATTTTTCAGAAAACAGTTGTCCTCTATTTGAATTACAAGGATGACTGACTATAGCCTCATGTTGAAGTTGCTTGCTAACTGACAGATTTTTTGTTTTACAGCAAGGTAAATGATTTGTACAGTAAAAAATATTGATAAGTAAGGACATGATCCCAAATATTTCATTCTTTGACCTGTGGTCTCCTAACCAGTTTCATAAGCAAACTAGCCATTCCATTCCAACATTCTTTCAGTAGCTATATCTAATCAGTCTCTGGAATTATCTCTGAATCTGCTTCATACCTTCTTGACCTGATCATTAGTATGTTAAATACATTCTGCTCATCCTGACTTCATTTGTATTAGATTACTATTCTTGAATTTGTGAAAACTACAATTTGACACAGGCAGACCTGTGATTTGAAAAAAGAATAAAAAAAGTGCCTGGTTTTACAAACCTGCTTTCATTCCACTGTCTCTATACTTGTAGAAATTGAAAATTAAGCATGTTGATTAGCCCTCTCACTATGATGTTAAAATGGTAGAGCCAGAGATAGTAAAGTTGTTTCCCATTCTGTGGCGTGTGAGTTCTGTGGCCAAGAGTTCTTATGTAAGTCTCATAAATACTTCTTAACAAATAGTTCCATTCAGTGATGGTAAAAAATAAGCATGCTTCCTTTCAAGCCTCAGCAAGCAGAGATTGATTTGGAGGACAAATTGAATGACTCAGCTTTTTCTGTTGCTGTTTCACTTTCCATACTCAAAACATTACCAGAATCTAAAATCTTTCTAGTCTCCAAGGTTCACCTGAGTGGGAAGGAAAGAAAAAGTCTTCTGAAAAGAATCTTTTGTCAGA
Source organism: Tympanoctomys barrerae (assembly GCA_002564285.1). NCBI lineage: Eukaryota > Metazoa > Chordata > Mammalia > Rodentia > Octodontidae > Tympanoctomys > Tympanoctomys barrerae. Next base: position 12,978 of record NDGN011517749.1, on the reverse strand, counting down.
AGATGTTTTTTGTGCAAACTTCTTGGTATTGTAGAGTGCCCAGAGTTTGAGAAACACAATACAAGACCATTGTTCTTATAGCCAAGGGGCTTCTTTAGTTTGCCTTTGATCAGCTTCAAGTGAGTTAGGGTTTCTCTTTTCTGTTAAAATCAGGATTATGACCATTATCTGGTAAACTTGGGAAAATCAAAATAGTATGTACAAATTGCCCAAATATGTGTAATTTTCTCTTACATTTAATTGAGTGTAATCATATATACAAGTATATACCATTTTGGTATATCCCAGAAGATTTGGACAGCACACCTAAGTTTATCAGGAGGTCTAAAATATCCTTTACCAGAGGACTTGAAGGCAGTCCACGGTTCCTCACATTCAGCCAGAATGTTCTCATAGACTATAGCATTCTTGTTCTGTTGATTCCAAGATACTGTGCAAGCCTTAACACATTGATATCTAATCTGATCATTTCTCTATCTGGGTTCCTGGTCTTAAGACAGATCGTGAAAACTTTCCCACTCTTCCCTTTCATTCACAGGGTAAATTTTTGCTCTTTATTGCTAAGAATAAATCTATCAAAGTTGTCATTTCCAAATCATCTGCAGAATAAAAGTTTCCAAACCACCCACAAATTCTCAGCACATGCTCCTTTGTGTTTTACTATAATACACAAGTCTATAAAACTTTTTTCTTTTCTTTCTGGAACATTTTCTTGCATATATTGTTGACTCTTTAATTGCTGAAAGGATTTATACCTACTTTCTGGTTTGACAGGATCTTGGCAGCCTACATAATAGGCAGCTATTTATCTGTGGTTCTTGTTATCCACTTCAGTTTTTCTCTCAAATTCATAATTCTAATTTGTGACCTAACTCTTGACTGTGGTCTTTTGTACCATAAAACAGGAAACCAAACCAATAGTCTCTGAGATTCTGTCCTAGGCCATGGACACAAGTACTTTACAAAGTGAAACTAAGTACAACACCAGCTGGATTTTCTTCTTTCTTGACTTTCACCCTGAACTATCTCTCTGGGCTTTAAAATCTTTATACTGGGAAATATGGCTATCATTCCTTTATCAATATTGTTTTTCATCGTGAACAGAGGAAAACAATGACATTTTCTTGATTACCTGCCAGTTAGCTAACATGTGTTATCTCAGTTTATCATCACACAACCTGGTGAGGTAAGTTACTATTATCTCAGAAAGCTTAAGGGAATCATCCTGAAGCCCAGATACCAGGAGGAGAAATGATTTGCAAATCTAGCTAAAATCTACAGTTGATATGCTTGCTCCATTTTAGTACATTGATTTATGGGTTTTAGTGTGCATGTTAAATGACATAGGCTCTAGTGTTTCAGTGTGCTTAGAGCAAGCCCCAAGAATGTGTTCTCTGGGATGTTAACAGTACTTGTGTGTGGATCACACTTCAAACAGCACGGAATGAAATCATGTTGCTTTAGTGAGTGTATTTTCAAAATTTCATAGCTCTACTCCAAAAGTCAGAAATAAATTCTTCTTAGATTCCCACCATTGAGCTTATATTTGATGGTAAACTCAGTAGGCTGGATATGCATTAAGGGAGCGAGATGTTGCCTAATCCCTTGGTACAGTATTAACAACAGTATTTTAGAATTTGAAGAGAGCTTAAGGATTGTCTCACCCTGTTACAAAGGAGCAACCATGACTTGTTGAAATTTATTGCAGAAATAAATTTTTAGATGCAACAAAGTTGTCAGGAGCACAGTTAGTAGTTGTTCCAGTCATCCATCTCTGGCCAACTGAATTCAACAATCACAGCTGAGAAATTTGGCTTATTTAATTATAAGCAGTCACCTCCCAATAACTTGGGTATGTAGACGTTTGTGAAACAGCCTTCACATTCATATACCAGCCTAAGAATATACGTGGTCTGGGATGTTAGTTCTTCTGAGAGTTTCCTCACTGAATTGCTTTAGTTCTATGTGTAGGCAGAAAACTGTGCATCCATGCAAATTATGGGGAGTTCATTGTGTTTTTCCTGAACTTAATCCAGATATCCTGACTCAGAGAGAATTTCCCATCTCTGCTTGCTTCAAAGTAACCCTGCCCAGATCCCAATTCAATATACTTCAAGCAGGTCAACAGGTCTAAATATATATATATATATATATATATATATATATATATATATTATGATTTATGATACATTCAGGCTAATTTTTTATGTATTTAGTACAGGGTCTACAGTCTCTCACTACACAGATCAGACTCATAGTGATCCTCCTATTTTCAGCCTCCCAAGTGCTGCAATTACAGATGCATGCCACCATGCCCATTCTTAATTACTGTCTCATCGCAACCCGGGGGGCAGGGCCAGCACAGCACAGCACACTGGAGGATCAAACCCCCAGTTCCTGTGCCTGCCTAAGCAAGTGCTTTACTCCACTGAGCTATCTGGCAGGCTCCCAAAGTTAACAGTTTTTTCAATGAACTCGTTTTAATGGGATTTGTGCTTCCCAGTCACCCAAGTTCCCAGTTAATACTTTGGTGATATATTTTTATTTCAGGAGATTGGATAGTGAATGCAAATGTAGGGATCACCTGAGTTGTCAAACAGGGAATAGAAGACTAAATGCATTAAGGAGTTAATGAAATTCATTATGGAAGGCCTGTGATTGAAGAGATTTTCTAGGATGTCAATAATCTATAAAGACTGAATATGGTAATGAAGTAGTCCTGGATGATTTAGACAAACAGAAAAAGAGAACTTAAATTCATAATGCAACGTAATCTTTACAACTGGGGTCATATTATTATACAATTGCTGAGAAAATTTTAATAATGATGATCTTCCTAGAAAAAACTAGGGCATAAGGATTTGATGAGAGAGAGATTTTTATTTTTATTACATGACTATTGAAAACAATTTCCCAGGGCCAGGGAGATGGCTCAGTAGAATAAGCACTTCCCTGGCAAGCACAAAGGCCTGAGTTCAATCCCTGGTTCCACCAAAAAGAAAAAAAAAGAAAACTACTTGTAGTTCTAATATTTAAATATATTACAATTTCCAACAAAGGAAAACCAACATTTTATTTTTACAGAGATGTGACTATAACTATAGTTGCAATATTGTAAGTTAAGGGGCTAACTATGATTACTCCTAAGAAGACATGGACAGTAACCAATGGGAAGTAACCCCCCACAGGTGATATTCACAACCTTTCAATATTTCATAGCTTCTTAAAATTTGTCATGGTGGTCACATTACTCTCAGGGATATCAGCATCTGTAAGAGAAATTTAAGCATCTCTGAGGCTCCATCATAGGCACTCAAAGGTATTAGAATTTCAAATTTTAGAAAATATGGCATATTCTTATAAAAAATGACTGTTGAGATGATGTCTAGAAATACATTTTGCTTCTATAGCCCAGAGCAAATTCAGTGCCAGCCTATACACAGAGGAGTCCTGTAATGATTGTGGTCCATCAGGAAGAAGACAGAGTTTATCTAAGTTCTTGATGGTGAAATGGGGCATCAGAACAGATAGGTGGAAAGAAGAGAAGATAGGATGGTGTGACCCCCACCCCAAGATTTGTGAACAACCATCCTGTAGGTTCTCACTCCAGTACATTGTTGCATGCTGATTGGTAAGAGATTTCTTAGCCCTAATTTTGAAGTTTGTGGGCAGAACCTGAATATCAAAGAAGGAATTGGGAATTTGGGAGGAGATATGGGTAGATGGGGTTATGGTAGTAATTTAATCACAGTAGTTCTTTTAAGTTGACTGTATTGTCTGCTGTGTGCATAAAAAATTTAAGAAAAACCAACTGGAAGTCGGAGCTTTTCCAGAGGAGTTGTAGGGGTTCAGTTACTTTAGGAGACATTTGGGAGAGATGAGAAGAGAGGTGAAACCTCAACACCCTAAATCCTGCCTCAATAATAGCAGTGAACATATGACTTGTCAGGTATGTTGGTGTTGCATTAAAGGTGTTATTTGCAGAAAACATTCTACTCCTAAGGAAGGCATTAAAACCATCATCCCAGTGTGAGCCCAGAAGGATCTGACCAAGGCTGGAAATGTCATGGACTGAAAAGCGGGTATAAAAGGTGATGAAGAAACATAAAAGCTTGGCAGGAATCTGTGCCTGGCTGTACATATAGCACAGGAGAAGGAACTATAAAACATGGCACTGAGGGCTTGTATTACAGCCATTTGATGGCTTTTTGTCTGTATGGAGTTTTTATGACATTAGAACAATTCAGCATAAATGTCGTCCAAAAATTTGAGAATGTAAAGTGAAGCCTGGTAGAAATATGTGAGCAGGGAAGGTAATTTTAAAAGCTTAAATAGGACAAAGATATAAAAATGGTTTTCAGACATGTGTTTCAAAAGAATGTTAATGAGATGATAATAATTCTAATACCTGCAATGTATTGAACATACATGACACACTTTGTACATGAATGATTTTGCTTTATCATTAGACACTTTATGACATGTATATTTTTATCATCATTTCATAACAGAGAGACTTGGCATGGATATAAAATATAATGCCCAAGGTCATAGAGCCATTAAATTATAGCTGTTAGTATTCAAATCTTGACAGTCTGGTTCCAGAGCCTGTATTTTTTCAAAGGATAAGTGTAGGAAGAATTTTAAAATAGCACAAGGTGAATGGCAGAGAAGATGAAGAACACAAGTTCCACTATAGACCCGTAAGAGAGCTCTGTATCTGTTATGGAACTGGCTTTCCATGCACTATCGTTCACTTATAGAGTAAGAAATCAGACACAAGCAAAATATCCATCTCCCAGAAGACTGCTGAAATAAAATGTGATTCACAGTTCAATAGAGCACTATACAGCAATCATAAAAAGAGGTGAGGTCCGTCTGCAATACTGAACCAGGTGAACACATGTTCACACCGATGAAGGAACAGAACAAGTCCTGAATTGCTTCATTCTTTGTGATGCTATTATATGAATTATTAAAAATACATTGGATAAGCATAAGAAATGCACCTAGGAAGATAATCATTCAAATATGGAACATAGCTAGTGGGTTACTTAGGGAAGATGATTAGAGGAAATTGGAAGGCTTTTGTATTGACCATTTTTTCCTCTATTATATCAATTTTCTAGAATTATAACAAATATAAATGCAAAATAAAAAAGCTATTTTCATTTGAAACTTAAATGAAGTGTAGCTAAGTTTATCAAATGTTTCAGAGATTTCAATGACACAATGACTATAGGAAAACTTAACTTTAATTTTGCATCAAATGCTGTTTATCTTGCTCCTAAGAAATGCAGCAGGCCAGTCAGTCATCCCCCCCCTTTTTCCTTGTTTCTTTTTTCTATAAAATGTAGTGTCAAAATTTGAAGCATGATTTTGTTCATGGGAAGAGCAGCATGCAGCTGATCTTGGTCCTGAAAACCAAGAAGAATGGTGGGTAGAACTGAAGAGTCAAACAGCATGGTCTCTGTACTAAGGTCAGAGAAGTCAGCTTTACAAGCTGAAACATCGGTCTTGTTTGCTTGTTTTATTTTGTGTGGTAGAGCTAGTGGTAGTAGTATGATGTGTGTGTGTGTGTGTGTGTGTGTGTGTGTGTATGTGTTAACTTATTCCGTCATTGGTCATAAAAAAAAAAGAAAGGACTTTCCATTTCCTTGTTTCCATCAGATATGTCTTCCTGATTTAAAATCAAGATTGCTAACTCAGCTTGATAAAATGCCTTATAAATTTCATGAAAAAATGTTCAAATGAAGATAATTTAGGAGTTAGCTGTCAAATTTGGGAGAAGCATATATCATCTTATAGCTGAGAGAATTTCTTTTAGGGCAAAAATATTTGTATACTGAATTCTGATATTCTATTACTATAAAAAAATAGAAGGATTTTCAGCCATCTACAAATCAATCACATTGAAGTACATCGTAACTAGGGAAGGAGTTGCATCTACCAGTCCTGCTGTCTTACTGAATAACTTTCCAGTATAATATTTGTATATTTTCTATGAAATGATTTCCCTGTTACTTATAAGCCAATTATATGGTAGCTGTTCAGAGATGGCCATTGTCCATTTTGTTTTGTAAAGTGATTCCCAGAATCTTCACTTGGTGAGATTTTAGGACACTTACATGGAACTGTAGGTATAGTACTGGGTTGAAAAGCTCAGACCTGCCATCCTGGTTCTTCTAGTATGACTGAACCATGAAATATTGTCCTGGTTTGTCCTTATACGTTGGATTTTATCTTTGACATTTGGTTTTACATTTACTTTTATAAAAGTTGACTTCACTAATACAATGTAGAATACTACTCTAAGGACAGCAAAGTATGCCTTATATCTGATATGTGATTGAGATCAGTGATGTAAAAGAGAAGAGACTGAACAGATATTTTTGATCATTCCATCACTTACAAGGTCTTATTGAGAGTTCAGTATTGGAGACAAAAGCTGCAAAATGAAGTGATCATATTGCACTATGAGGTGTGAGAAAAAAATACGATGATGTTTAAATATGTTTAAATTTTGTTCATATTTATAACAGTAAAAGATGCCTTGCCACTAATCCCAGAGAAAATCCACACCCTTGCTTCAAATGCACTTATTTCATCACTTTTACCACTTTCTGAAGCAGCTCCTGGAGACTTCTTTTGTGTCCTATGAACTATGATTTAAAAATTTGCATGCTGCTGCTGAGTGTAATCTAAGGGAAAGATAGGCTTATAAAAACATGACAGTGTGTCCTCACTTACCTTATTCATCAGATCTGGCACCTTATGACTTCCGGCTCTTCTCCAAAATCAACATTTCCTTAGGAAGTAAATATTTTAAGTGGATTCAAGACATCAAGTTAACCATAACAGCACAGCTTTTAAAAGACACTCATGAAAGAGGACTTGCAGAACTACTTCAGAAAGTGACCAGAAAAATGAAATAAGAGGGCTTGAAGAGAGTGGGTTGTTTCAAAGGTTTTGAGAGCATGGTATCTTTTACTGTAATAATTTCCTTAAATTTAATTATTCACCATGTGTTTTCACCACAGCACGTAATAATTATATATTATCTTGTAATATGTGTCTTGTGTTGTTTCAGAGAAAATTCTTCACATGCTGTGTCTCCTTGGTCTAACTCTCTTACCTGGCCTTTTGCACGTTGCTAAGCACAGGTCTTTATTGGGTCTGATGGTAGAAACAACACACACTCATCTTCGGGCCTGACTGTACCACTGAGCCTTCCTTGTTCTGCTCAACAGCCAGCCAACACTGGATATTTCTGTGATCCTGCAAACTAGTAAACTACGTCAAGGAACACTTTATCAGTGCCTCCTGTGTTTGTGATATTTTCTTTTTGCTCTAGATTCTGCCCTCTGTGGAAGACACTGGCACATACACATGCACAGGCTCCTGTTGTATATACCTTTATGAGTTAATGGTGCAGCAGAAAATGCACCCACAGTCTGCATACTCAGTTTATTAGTTACCTGGGTGATAGTTCCTGTTATAGTCCCTGTTACTGCTGTCTCCTAGAAATGGCTGGTCACTGTGATGCACAACCGGTCACTATTATGCTGCGATGGTTTGTATCTAGGTGTCCCTCCAAAGCCTCATGCAGTCATGGGGTGGATTCTAAAGTTTGTGATTAATTAATGATCCAATGCAGGGATTGTGGGTATGGGTGCTACACCCACCCTGGGGTGGATAATCTGCATCACAATGTAAAGAAGGGAAAGAAGCTACCTAGCTGCCTCTGTTGCCACCCATCCCCTTAGCTTTTTGCTGTTTTCTACCACATGAACTTCTACCCTCTACCACGTGCCACTCTACCATGGATCCCATTGAGTATACTGAAACTTTACTAATTGTATGCTAAATAAACCTTTCCTTCCTTAATTTTGGGTGTTGGATATTTTGTCCTAGCAATGAGAGAAGAGTAACTAGACAGATACATATTGTAAAAACCAATCAAAAACGCCAAGTACTCTGCTTCTTGCTTGCAACCCCATAAAAACTTTTCCTCTCTGAGCATTTGGGGCCTGATATTTTGGGAGTGATTCTGATCAGTGAGTGTTTGACATTAAGTAAATGTCCCTCCAAATTCTGAGCATCACATCAGTGTTTCTGCTTGACTTTGCATTAGATTCTTCTATCAAATTACAGTGTTTGACGTTCACTAATTCTAGGACCAATGGCATTTTAGGGGACTTGTGATATTTGGCTATTATCAAGCAACATCATTGCTTATGTACACTATTTTATTCACTTTATATAAAGGCATGATTCTTATAAAGGCACTCTATTTTGTAGATGTAGCTTCAAAAGGACTTTGTCCCAGAATAAATAGCTAAGACTAATAGGTGTAGACTATCTAACTCTGAATCATAATTAGTTAATTTCAACCATAACATATTCTAAATGCAGTCATGTCTTTAAACGTTGAAAACTTAACTTTTGAAGTGATCATAATTTGTTCTTGGAAAATGCAAGACAGATACTTCTAACAGCTGGCAACCTCTATCATAATATCCATCACTTAACCCCTCTTGATTTTCCCCCATCAGCCCCCAATTGCCACCTCCAACTCCCCTTCCCTCCATCTTGTCCTTCATTTCTCTTTCCTTCCCTCTCTTCCTCTATCCTTTCTTCCCTTCTCCACTGCTTCTCTAGCATCTGATGCTTTATCTGATGCTATCTCTATTCACACATATAATGTACAAAAGTCTTAAAATGTACCGGGTCATTTCCTATGAATGTACTTATTCATTATTCTAATTCCCTTTGCTACATTCATGTATAGATATTAGCCCTCAAAGATTAAATAGCAAATCCACAGCCATTAATTATGTAAGTGGTGGATTGAATTTGAACTTTAAAAATTTGACAATTCTCTCCATCTAAATAGTTGACTATACTTTCAGAAAGATACATTTCATGAGTTAGGAATCAAATAAATGGAAGTTAAATGATGAGCTTTTTACTTCTCTATCTTCTAACCCAATAAGCAAAAATTAAAAAGAAACACTCCAATTTTGATATTTGACCCTGGTGAATATGTGGATTCAGAAATTCTTTCACAGTGGAGAATGTAACTGGCACAGTGAGTTGGAGAAATAATTTCATATTATACGAAGAACATTTTAAAGCTCCATATGGTTTGGCTCCATCTTTCCTCTTCCAGGAATCTGTTCTGAGAAACCACCAAAGTACACATAAGATTTGTCTACGGAAACACGATTTGGAGTAGGAAAAACAAGAGGAGGCAGTGTAAATGTTTAGCAGTGAGGTAAAGTAAGGTGATAAATGCAAATAATGAAGTGCAGTTTATCCATTGAAATGGTGTAGTTTTAACGTTATCTGTGACAAGTTGCATATGGACAAAGCCCATAAAAACTAGAAGTACAATACAATGAGCGGCTATAGAAGCACTACTCATAAACCAATGCAGATCAAGAACTGAGCCAGAATTCCTGACTGTGTCGATCATTGTTTGTTCTGAGTTTTCTATCATCGTCCCTTACTTTCCAACTAAGGAGGTCCTTACATTTCAGCTCTGTGTAAGTGAAATCCAGTCCATATTTAAATGTATCTGGTTTATTTTAGTTAGTATTTATCCACTCCATTGGTGCCTTGAATTATTAATGCAATTTGTGTTATTTCCACAGTTAGGGCTTTAAAAACACAACAGTGCCCTTATGAAATTAATGAATTTCTATCCTAGTGCACTTCACAACATAATTTTAGATCTGTTTTGCTATCTACACCTATGACATTACATAATCATAAAATCTCTACAAATTCAACTAGATGATCTATTTTTTCAAGAGCTATATCTATTTACTCTTCTAGCAAGAAGATTTTAAATTACTTATTGCTCATTTCTCTTGACAAATTTATATGCTGGTATTAAGATTCTAGTTAAATCTTTTCATTTCTTGAGTTACTTTTCCTTTCTTTATTAACCTCTGGGTATTCTTTATGTATTCTCAGTAGAAATCATTTTGGCTAATCACCCTAACACTACACATACGTGTAAGATGCTAACTGATACAATCCTAACTGAAATTTTATATCCAGTTCTGACCTTAAATCTGACATTAATCTTAGTATGAATCTTCACTACTTACATAATATTAGCTCTAAGTCCTATTGCTAGCATTCAATCTAACAGTAAACCTAACTCTAGTGAAAACAATTACCTTCATCTTAAAGGAAATGCTAATACAAATTAAATGTAATCTAAACAGTATTCCTAAATCTAAAGCTAACTCTTGATCAAAACATAATGATAGACCTATTTCTAACACCCATCCTAAGCCTAAAAATTATCCTAACCCTTACCTCTAATTACAAACTTAATAATTTCTGAAATTATTGAAACTGTTTGTGTTCTTGTGTAAGGTCAGCTTTCATCATTTTCCCACACAGATCGAAAGGAATGTGGATTTTACAGTTGTTGCATTGTATGCTACACATGGCTTTTAGGTCAAAATTTTTAAATGTTCAGATCTATGTATTGATGCTTACATTTCTCAATCTAGAAATTTCTCAATGCATTATTTTAGCACTGCAATATACAACTTTCCTATTTTGAGTAAAATTTTACTATTCACTCCTCTCCAATTTGAGAGAGAGAAAGAGAGAGAGAGAGAGAGAGAGAGAGAGAGAGAGAGAGAGTTTGAGTGGATATTTGAAAGTGAAGGAAGTAATAGGGAAAGCCAGTTAGACTTACTTAATTGGGACTGTCAGCTACTACTTAAAACGTGTGGCCAAATGGAGAGTCTTGTGAAGCAAATCAGAGGTTATCCATGACTAGCCAGCCCTACACAACCAACACACAGTGAGCAAACCCAGTCAGTGCAAAAGAATCCTCTTTATCACAGATAACTGATCACATACAAATGAAAAAGTCCTAATTGCCAATCCACTGACAAGTGGATTAGTGGCTATAATCACATAATGTTAGGATGTCCTGTGCTGCAGTATTAGCTAACTGATACAGTATTCACATCCCCAATTCTCATATCCTCCATCTGGAAGCTGGAATTCCAAGATCGTGATGACAGATGGGCAGCTGTTTTATATCCTCACATGCAATCAGAGAAAGAGAAAGCAATTTCATTTCTTTTCTTCTGAGGGCTCTAATCCATTGTGAGTCACCAAATTACCTCTTAAAGACTGACTTCAAATACATTGGAGATTGGGGTTTCAACATAGGGCTAAAGGTAGGGTGAGACAGTTTTCAGTCCTTGGAAAGGAAATTCTTTTCAAACGTGTTTACATTTGCAAATCTTCCACCTGAAGGGTACCTGCATTAAAGACTGATCTTGCACTCATTTCCTCCTGAAATTTTAAGGCCATTTGACCACCTAATTCAGAAAACAGCAACCTGATCAGATGGGTCAGTGTTGACATACTGCAACTTATGCTCAAAATACTAATACAGACAAATATATCTCCTGCTAAACGAGATAGTACTGTTTTACACAGACTTAAAAATCCATAAAAACAGAGTGGCAGCTTCCACCTGTATCATATTTTGATATTGCATGTTTTTGGAGCCCAATTTTTTCCTTTTAAAGAAAAATAATACTCACTTTAATCAGGAACCATATTTCTTATTGGGTGGTAGTAACATTTAAAAATCCGTGTTAATAAAAATACTAAGGAAAAGAAGAAAGAAGAAATTCAGTTAAATATTTAATGTCACATCTGACAATTGTTTCCATTTCTTGGAAAAACTCCTAGTATAATAAATGGAGCAAAAACATTTCCATCATAAATACATTTATTATTTCCACATGGTGTGTGTATGTGTAGTATGTGAAATTAAGTTCGCTTTCAAATTAGAAATGCTTTAAATCTCACACAGAGTCATTTCTCTTTCATCAGGGGGTCCTACCAGCCAGGATTTTCTCACGGAAACTGGAGAGATCCAAACCAGCTCCACAACTGTGCTCCTTGGAGACCTAGAGACATGTCTTTGGTAAGTTCATAGTTTCTTTTATTATTTTTTAAACAATGAAAGAATGTGTCTGTGTCTGGATTCACTGGATTTCCATGTCCTTGCCTATCCAGCCATCTTTCTTTCTATTTCCCAAGTTGTCTTAGTTTTCAAGAGGCATCTCTTGCCCCAGGGATGTCTACTTACTTAGAACCCATTTGTGTGAGTTTGCTTTAAACACAACATCTTTAAACACGGAAAGATGCTACTGCTCTGTGTCTCTTTCTCAGAGAGAGTACTTACACTTAGGAATCGTCTCTCTGTAGTTGTATTCCAAAGCCCAGGAACACTAGATTCAACCTGTGGGGATTGTCCTTTGTACACCTGGTTCTCAGTGGAGTTCTGCCACTTAATTTTGTTCATTGTCACAAGAGGTAATAATGCCTACATAGCAAGATTGTTCTGAGACTAAAAATACTGTTAAGCTGATAATGGATATGAACAAATAGTGAGAGTTTATAGGTAGTAATAAGAGTTGTAGTGTTTGATGCAGTAAAATATCACATATACATGAGTTTCTGGGTTGATTTTTTTTTTTTTTTGGAATATGCTGCTTTAGTAACTTGGGTGACACAAACACCCCAGAACAGCATGTTACTAGAGGTTCCTCTTTTTTTTATTCTCTTTCTTCTTCTTCTTCTTCTTCTTCTTCTTCTTCTTCTTCTTCTTCTTCTTCTTCTTC
>NDGN011517733.1:1787-12451 GCA_002564285.1 Tympanoctomys barrerae | reverse complement strand
TAAAGAAAAAATATAAAAACAATGGCACAGAATCTCAAAACAAGATTTTAGGAGAGTAACAATTGCATTGACTATATCCTTAGCCCCTCCCCCATTTTTGTGTCAGGAATCTAACTCAGGACCTTGCACTTGCCAGGCAGGCACTTGTGCTGCTGAGCTATATTCCTGGCCCTATCATCAGCCGTTAAAAAAAAATTTAGGTCAGAGACATGCTAAATTTCCCAAGCTGGGCTGAAATTTTCAGTCCTATTGCTTCAGCTGCCTAGAGTTCTAGGATTATAGGCATATGCCATCACATCTGGCTTTATTAAAATTTAGCACCTATTTTGAATACAAATATGAAAAAGCTCAGCCTTTGAGATTTCCTGGTCAGAATTTTTCTTACTAGAATTTGTATTTCCTAGGTTTTCTGGTTCTTCTCTTTTAAAAATAAACCTTTTTTTCCAGACATGTTACTGGCTCCAAAAATTAGAAAGAATAGTCTGCGGTAGTCACCACTCTTATTACATAAAAAAATAAAAATATTTGAAGCCATAAGATTCAATACATTTCATTTATTTATTCATTTATTTTCATGTGTTTGGTACAGGGTCTCACTATGCAGCTTGGACTTGTAATGATCCTCCAGTTGTCAGTCTCCCCAGTGCTGGGGTTACAGGCATGTGCCAACATGCCCAGACTCGGTCGCCAGTTCAGTGCATCCTGGAGGCGGGGCTAGTATGGCAAGCGGGCCTGGAGATCGGTTCTGGATCCTGTGCTTGCCAAAGCAGGTGCTTAGTCCACTGAGCTATCCCACCGGCCCAAAGTTCAATACATTTTTATCTACCTAATATTTATAAATAAAACATTTTATTTTTCAATGAGGCCATGATGGAAGACTAAAGGATGAAAAGAATTCCCTATTAATGACAATGAACATTAATTTAATTCCCACTACAAGCTATTTCTTGTGACATATTAATTTGCACGTCTTTTGCATTTTTACGGTTTCAGAACAAAAGCCTGTTTTCATCTGACAGGATTATCTTAAATGTCTAAGTTAATGGTGAAGAAACCTTACAGTGACAAGTACTGCTTCTTCAGTGGCCCAGAAGGAGTTCTCTGGTCTAATGGGTTAAGTGGGATCTCCTTACCCCTCACTCATGTATTTTCCTCCCTAAAGCTCCCTGCTCAGTGAATAGGAAAAGCTTTCCATTCTTTGCTCATACCTAGAGATGATGTTTCTCCAAATAATGGAATATTTCCAAATAAGAATATCGGTGAAGAAACCATGGTATTTAATACTGCATATTTTATGGTGACTAATCAATTTCATTTTCAAAATTTCTAAGGCAAATCACCTGTTATAAGAAAGGTTTTGATTATTTCCCTGATAACTTTCCTATGAATTCTGTAACTGATTTTTAAATTTGCAACACCTAGGGTCATGTGGGAGCCAGAGGACCAGCTGGGAGTCAAGGTCCTAAAGGACAAAGAGTAAGTAATCTAATGGGAAAATACTTTGAATAAAAGTTATCACTGCATAATGATAAAAGCCCAACAAAATTAGAACCATGCCTTCCAGAATTAGGCATAGACACTGTTTGATTTTTCTTTTGTTTTCATTAGATAATCTACCTACATTGATTGACATAAAACATAAGCATTTTGACTTTAAAATCAGGCTACTTCACTAAGTGTGACGCTTTGCACCTGTAACTCCAGCATTTCAGAGCCTGAGGCGGGAGGATTGCGATTTTGAGACCAGCCTGGGCTACGTAATGAGTACGTGGCAAATACAGGCTGTGTAGCAGCACTTTTTCTCCAAAAAAAAAATGAATAATTAAAATAAAATAAATCATATTTTTTCATTTTCATTTTTACCTGTATAACTATCTCACATAAAACTTATGTTTCTAATTACCAGCCCAAATTCCATTCTTTGGAGGGATTGCAATTTTGCAGATTTTTAAATAAAATGCTTTTCTATTTTTGGCAGACTTGCAAAGCAAGGAAACATATAATGAAATTCAAACAGTGAGAAGTAAAGTTATGGTACACAAAATGAATCAGAGTTTATTCATCGTAAATCACAGACAGTGTGGTCATTATCTCTTCAAGCTCCCTCTTAAATATTAAGAGTGACGCAAAAGTTACTGGGGGATTAAGCCCAAGATCTTGGCAGTGAGCTGCGCTCCCAGCTCCCTTTAGTTTTGATTTTGAGATAGGGTCTCACTCAATCATTAAGTCATACAAGCTGAGCTCAGACTCATAATCCTACTGCCTCAGAATACTATGAGCGCTGAGATGAGAGCACTGAGCCATCGGGACTGGCTCCAGTACTTTTGTAGAAAGAGAAAGAAGAGCCATCATGTATGCTTGTCCCATGTCAAGCACTTACATATGTATTATCTCACTTAATAATGAAATCCACTCTAAGAAAGTAAAGAACTGTGTCTCAGAATTTTTTTTAATGTATTTAGTACAGGGTCTCACTATGCAGCTTGGACTCATAGTGAACCTCCTGTTTTCAGCTTCCTCAGTGCTGGAATTATAGGTGTGCACCACTAGGCCTGGTCTTGGTGGCCCACTCAGTGCATCCAGGGATGGGATCAGTGTGGCATGTGGTGCCAGGGATCAAACCCCCATCCAAGCACTTGCCTTCGCAAGCAGTAGGCCTGCTGAGCTACCTCACCAGCACTTGTATTTCTAATATTATAGCTAAGGTTACCAAAGCCCAAAGACTTTAAGTAAAATGACACAACTAGTTTGTGTGTGTTAGCATGAACTTCCTCAAATGCCTGTACTTATACGATACCACATGGGAATATTTTTCCTTAATTAATCTGAATATGGGCTTTAAGAGTTAGGTTTTTGTTGGGCCTGGTGGTGGACTCCAAAAGTCAGGAGGCTGAGGCAAGAGAATTGCCATGAGTTTGAGGCCAGATTCGTACATATAATGAGTTCAAGTCCACCCTGAGATGCATAGCAAGAGCTTATCTCAAACTTTAAAATTTTAAAAAGTGTTAAATTTTGTGACTTTGCCTTATCTTGATTTAAATTTTAGAGAGAGTGAAGAAAAATTTTCTAAATGCTAAAATATTTCTTCTTGTAAACAAAGATTTGCTTTTTTCAAAACTGTATTTTTTCAGTTGACAAATGGAAGAACAGTGTTAGGACTTCCTTTTTTGAGATACTGGTGGCAACCCCAATGGTATGTCCTGTGTTTTAGGTGACAGTTGAAGAGAATAAAGCTATCTGTACTATTATTTCTTTCTGAAAAACTATTTTCCTCTCTGGGTTAGAGATTTATAGACTATCAGTAACCCTACTGGCCAATTCTATTTTAGCCTAAATGAAACTTGAAATAAGATTAAGAATGATACTAGAAGATTTGTATTCACTGTCATTTGGTTGTTTGGACACTATATCCAATACATTATCAGGTCAAGTGTATTTATTAGAAAAGTTCAACCAGCTTTACGTTGGGTGAAAACAAGAAAGAAATCCTTATTTATGTCTCTTATTAATGGAGTAACATAGGTCCATTGACTATTTGGGAAGAAATGATGTGATTACTAACAGTACAAGCTGAGATACTTGAACTGTCTTCTAATGTCATAATGGAAAGTTCATTTGTTTGACAGTTTTCCAACCTCACCCTGATCCTGTGTAAATTATTACTCTGTCCTGATTTGCCTCCATATCCCTAATTCCCACATCTCAAATGATCTGTTTTGTTCTTCAGTAAGTACATTGTACTGATTCTCTCCAAGACAACACCTTAGAATTTTTAAGGTTTTTATTCAATAGTTTCCAACAGTGAAGCTGTTTGAAGAATTTGTTAAGAGAAACAAGAGGGAGGGCTATCTTTAGTAGGATAATATTTTAAGCAATCTAAGCAATCAGTGGACACTTGCAGAAAAAAATAAAGCCTGAAGACCAAAATATCTGATGAAGAGTATGGTATTGGAAATTTTCACTGTGACAGTCATCTCATTTTCATTTTTATTTCCTTACTTGTCAATCCCTCTTCAACTATGACTGTGATCCTAATTCCCACATCCTTCCTGATATTTTTCATTCTTACAAATACTGGAATATTTTTGTATTCTATGTGATAACTGGGAAGAGCTGTTGTGCTCACCCCTTCCCTGCCAGGGGAAAGGCTGGGGTCAAGCTTTCCAACACAGTGGTAATCTCTTGTTGACACACATGTGTCAAGGTAAACTGAAGGGAAACTGTGCTCCAGGCCTGTTGGGAATGAGGCTACACAAAGACCCCACATGATGCTATGTGTTCCTCCTGTTTGTCTCGGATCTATATTGTCAGCAGATGACTGCATGAACAGAATGAGTGATGCGACCATTCCACAAAGATTCTGACACCATTCCTAACATTCACTAATTTTACAGTTTGTCTACTAGTGCTACAAGGATGCAAAATTAATTACCCTGAGATCTCAATCAGATGGATTTCACCGTTTAATGACTTGCAGTCCAGGGGCTTTTGAAGTATTATGTGACACTGATGTTTTTTCACAGGACAGGAAAACTCAAACAAGCAACAGTGTCCTACCAACTCAAGAAACAACCTAAACACATTAGTATCATGAAAGTTTTGCTAACCTGTTTTGAGAAAGTTGTATAATCCTGCCTCTTATTGGCTAAAAATACTTTTATAGACCTTACATAAGGGACAAGCCATAAATAAAGTATTGTTTTACATACTCTTTGTTTCTACCTGCTACATTTAGCAAGACCTAAATGAAGTAAAATAATTGAATCTACCAAAGTAATTAATATACATAAATCATATCTCCTATATAGACAATATGAGCTAGCAGATTCTCTACTCTAGTACAAGAGGGATAATGGCTTAGTTTGTTACATCCCCAGGAATCAACCCACCTCACTTTCTGCCCCTCATGTATACATTTGACTCTTTTGGTATTTCACATATCCTGTGTCCAGCTTTCTGAACAGGGGAGATGACTCATATGGCACAGTTAGCCCCATCTTCCCACTTGCCCATGAACTGAGTCTTTGTTCGTGAAATACCATTAATCTGCATAATCTTTTTCTAAAGGGTTTGTATAGAGACATTCAACTGAGTAATTTGTAATTCTGACTATGTTGCTTAATATTCAAATGGGCAACAAAGATTAAAAGACTGTATTACTTAAGCTTTCTCAGGAAATAAGTAAAATGCATATGACAAAATTTCTGAATTTTGGACCATATACTGTATACAGTAAAGAACATATACCATACAGAATAAAGCAGTGAGGAGCAGTATTTGGGTAAGATTCAGTGCTGGGTAATACTTGGTACTGTCCAAGTAACACAGCAAGATTCCCTCTACAGTTTATTCCTCCAGAAATAAACTTTCTGACAAGAATTTTTCCCTCAAATTACTGATAATGTTTAGTTTTATTTAGTAGAGCATTTGTTTTCAGCTGTGTCAGTCAAGAGCCATGAAAGATTGATGGTCCATTAGTTAGGCATGTGAGTGATGTAAAATTAATAGAGAAGTCATTCAAGGGTAGATTTAACTAAAAGGAAATACAAATATATGAGTCAGAGTTACATAGACATTTGCTCTGTGAATAAAGGCTGTTTCCCTTATTCAAAGATACACTATTACAATTAAATACAGAAATCCTATAAAGGGCTGTCTTGATTACTTTTCTCTCATTGCTGGGAAAAAATACCCAAAACCCCAAATTAAAGAGGGAAAGGTGTATTTGACTCACAGTTTCTTGAGGTTTCAGTCCATACCTCCCTGGCTCCAAGGCTGAATGGCACATGGCAGAGGGCAGTAGTTCATGGTGATGGAAAACAGTGAAACAGCAAGAGCCAAAAGGGAGGACTGGTGGCAGCTACAGAGGCAGTAGTAAGTTTCTCTCGCAGGTTTAGCACTCACACCCATAATCCCAGCATTGGATTATGAATTGATCACAAACTGTAGAGGCCCACCCCAATGACTGCAAGAGACTATGGGGGGACATCTAAGCCAAAACCATAACAATGGGCTTGGAATCCTCATAAAAAGCTTCCTAAATAAATAAGTATATGGTATATATGCTAATATTTCAATTAATGTCTTTTTTTTGTTTTAGCATTTGGAACAATAGTGGGCCTGTCTTCTATCAGCTAGATTAGCTTGAGCATTCATGAATATGTTAAATTCTTTTAAGAGCATTACCTGCACTTTGCATAGCTGTCACATTACATGTTTAGCTAGTAGTTGAGCTGCCAGACTTTTATCAGTTTTGAAAATCCCTGTATAGCACAGTAGAGACAACTTTGACTTTCTTAAGAAGATAAAAAAGATTAGACTTCCTAGTTAGGCTTTACCCCTTCTCCAAGAGACTATCCATGAAATATCTAGGAGATATTTTTAAACAGTATTTAAAAATAATAATGTCATGGGCCAGCCAAATAGCTCAGCAGATTAAAGAACAAGCAAGCTTGCACAGGGGCCGGGAGTTCGATCCCTGGGCTTGCCATGCTGGCCCTGTCCCCTAGAGCTTTCTGAGACCACAATTGAGACTGGGTATTGTGGTGCACACCTGTAATCCCAGCACTTGGGAGGCTGTAAACAGGAAAATCACTACAAGTCTTATCTAGTAGTGAGAACTTGAACACCCTGTAGACCTTTCTCTAATATACAGAAAATAATGATGAAGATGATGGTGGTGACGATGATGATGATGATGATGATGATGATGATGATGATGATGATGATGTCATGCCAAACTAAGGGAACATAATTTTATTTGTCTAATTTTCTTAGAGTTTACTAAAAAGTTATTTTCCTCTCAGGAATCAAAACACATATATACACTAACCACTATCAGAATGAAGCTTTCAGGTGCTGATAAAACTACATCTTTAGTTAACTGGCTTACTCTTGCCTAAAGAATATACTGAACCAGAATAATTTCCTAGAATTGTGACAGCCTTAGACCTTTAACCAGAAACTCTAGGCTCTATAACCTTTAATTAATGCAATTTCATTAATTTAACCTTTTTATTGAATGTGTCTATCTTTATCACTACAGGGGGAAAAAATCCCCTATTCTTTGTAGTCCTGGCTTAGAATTTCTAGTCTGTATGATCTATGTGTCTGTTTTTATGTAATATCATGATGTTTTCATTACTACACCTCTGTGGTATGTCTTGAAATCTGATATTGTGGTGCTTCCAGCTTTGTTCTTTTTGCTCAAGGTTGCTTTCGTTATCTTTATCTTTTGGGCTTTCCTAAGAAAAGTAAGACTTGTTTTTCCTAATCTATGAAGAATGTCATTGTGTTTTATGTGAATTACATAATTGAAGGTAGTATAGATGATTTTGGATAGGATGGATACTTTTAATATAAATTCTTCAAATTTATGAGCATCAGTGATCTTTCCATCTTTTAATGTCATCATCAATGGGGCCAGCCAAATAGCTCAGTGGATTAAAGCACCTACAAGCATGTGCAGGGGCTGGGGGCTCAATTCCCAGGCCTGCCATGCCAGCCCCACCCCTGGGGTGCACTGAGACAGCAGTTGAGACTGGGTGTGATGGTGCATGCCTGTAATCCCATCTCTTGGGAAGCTGTAAATAGACATATCCCTGCAAGTCCAATCTACTAGTGAGACTCTGAACACCCTGTAGACCCTTCCCTAAAATACAAACAAAAAAAAATTACAAATGATACAGAATTTCCCTTAACAAACTAATATGAATTTCACAGTATTTGTTGTAATGCATTAGTTTTGTCTTTCAACTAGTTAGTCATATTACCAGATATGTATATGCAAAATTGGAAGAAGAAAAAAATGTATAAGAACAGAAAAAGGATAATTGAAAAAAAGAGACAAAAAAAATTAAGTATAACTGCTCCTTTCCATAGACCAGCAGAAATCCACACTACAGTTACCCAAACTATCCTGCCTACATATATAGGTATATCTCTTTCCCCTTTCGCTCTCCTATCCTTCTCTTCAACTCAGTAACTCTTTCCTTTTGAATAAGTTCATTCCCTTTTCCCAGTATCTGCTGTACCCTTCAGATTCCATTTTCTCTTTCAGGTTCTCATACTAAGTAGACAATATAATGTTTGAACATGTGGGTTTGTTTTATTTGACTTAAGAGTATGGTCTCTATTTGCATCCATTTACTGACAAAAGACTCAAATTTATCCTGTTTTATAGCTGAATACTACTCCTTTATTTAAAAATACCATGTCTTTGTCCATTCCTCAGTTGATCGGCATCTGAGTTCTTTCCAGGATTTAGCTATGACAAATGGCACTGCTATAAATGAAGGTGCACATATATCACTGTGGTATGATGTTTTCAAATCTTCTGGAAAAATACCCAGGAGGAGAATATCTGGCTTGAAGGGAATCTTCAATCCTAGCTTTTTAAGGAATCCTCACACTGATTTCCAAAGTGATTATACCAGCCTGCACTCCCACCAACAGTAGAAAAGGGTTCCCTTTTCTCCACAGCCTCTCCAGCATTTGTTATTGGCTGACTTGTTGATGTTAAACATTCTTTCTGGGGTGAGATGGAACTCAGTGGTATTTTAATTTGCATTTCTTAAATGACCAATGATGTGGAACATTTTTTCATATATTTACTTGCCATTTGTATTTCTTCCTCTGAGAAGTGAATATTCATCTCAGATGCCTGTTTTTGGATTGGGTCTTTGAATTTGTGGGGCCTGATTTTTTTTTAATTCTTTGTATGTTCTAGATAGAAGGCCTTTGTTGGAGGGAGTCAGCTATAATTTTTTCCCAGTTTGTGGGTTTTCTTTTTACTCTGTTGGAGATTTGCTTTGAAGTGCAGAAATTTTTCAAAAAGATGAGGTCCCAGTTGTTGATTCTTTGAAGTATTTCCAGTGCATTTTGGTTTTTGTTCATGAACTCTCTACCTACCCCTGTGTCTTTAAGATTTCTACCTACATTTTCCTCCTGAAGATTCAATGTTTCTGTTTTAAATTTAAATCTTTGACCCATTTTGACTGTAGTTTAGTGCATGGTGATACACATGATTATAATTTATCCACCAGCATGTGAAAATCCAGTTTTTCCAGCACCATTTAGTAAAAGGCTAAATATTAAGTTGAGAGAAGTTATTAAACAAAGTCCTAGGGCTGGGGAGATAGCTCACTAGAATAAGCACTCACCTGTCAAGCACAGAGTCCTGAGTTCAAGCCCCAGTACCACAAAAAAAGAAAAACAAAAAGACAAAGTCCTGAAAAAAACCTCACACTTAAAACTTCACCATCATCTTTTAATCATTTTCTTTATCTTCAGTTGCTCAGTTGGTGAATATTTGCAGCTTGCCTCCACTGCAGGGGTATTGTACTTACCCGTTCTCCCACCACAGGGACCTTCCCTGAGTTATTTCTATGGCTTGCAACCACACGTTCACTTTAGGGAGAGCTATCAGACTCCCCTGTATTTGTCTCTTCTTCCTATGTCACCTATACTTAAAATAATACCTGCTTTCTAGCAGACACTCAGTAAATAAGACTATAATTTAATTTTAAAGTCCTTTACTGGAAAATGGAACAGAGAATAGTTGGGAACAGATTAGGGAATATCTTCAACACAAACTGAGAAATTATATGTCTAGAGCTATAGCTTTCACTTTAATAGGGCTAGTGGAGCTATAGCTCCTCAAGGAATGTGGGCAATTTTTCCAAATCCGTGAATGTACCCAAAGATCCAGGAATGCAATTAACCTTAGACTATGGGAGAAAACAGTTCTATTACAATAAGAAGCTTTTAATAATATAAAGCTGAACCAAAGCTTATGCCAGGTGAAGTACAAGAGAAGGTGCCAAAAGCATGGGGCCTCTTACAAACCAGCAGGTTGTCCTTGAAGATTTATGTCACTGCTCTGACAAAACTCTTGTGGGGTCCCTCCCTGCCAAGTGACTTAAATGTATACCCCAGGCCTTCACCTTTTAAATCTCAGTATTCCTTTCCATCTTATTTCTTAATATTTCTATACATGTAATCAGTATCCTGGAAAAACTACTTTTTCATTTTTTGAGCAGCTTTTGTATGCCTCTGTTCCTTTTTTCATAGTATTGCTCTATCTTGACTTCATTCAAGTTGGAATAAGTCCACGAAAGTTCAACTTCCAATTGCCAAATAGATATCTTCATCCCCACTATCAACATGTCAAGGTTATTTCATCTTTGAACCTTCCCTTTGGCCCTGGCCATGCCAACCTCTGCCTGTATTGGAGTCACTTATGTAGTTTCCTTTTCATTCTATAAGTTTTGTAATGAAGAAAGTTTCCCATAATCTTATATTCTCATACTACTTAGTATGATTCTTTTGACAAAACAGATGTTCAGTTAGAGACTGTAAAATTAAATTAAGCTCCTTCAGAAAGACTTTAAAATTGTCTGAGGATAAAGTTTAGATAAGGAGCCTATTCTGTCATTGTACTACAAAATGATGTTCACAGCTAGTACTCCTTTATATCTAATTATTGAATGGACATTGAGAAGTTTTAAATTGAGGTGAGTATTTCCAACAGTATTTCTGTTCCCTTCCTGCGTCTCTACTATCTTCTAGTAGGTGTTGTCCATAGGTGCATAAAGGTCAGGGAGATAGTTCAGTAGAATAAGTGCCTGCCTGGCAAGTGCAAGGTCCTGAGTTCAATCCCTGGT